>OMLJ01119035.1:0-11113 GCA_900302595.1 Gadiculus argenteus | reverse complement strand
ATAGGAAGTGGTATTAAGACATATTGATTAAGAGATGTTACTGTTTCAAGGACCGTTCCAGCAACCTGAAAGCTTTTCTCAGATTATGTTTTGAATAAAACAAATTAGAAAAATGTGTTTGTCTTCACCTCAGTCATGATCCTAATCCTATTCAATATGTTTGTCTTCACATCAGTCATGATCCTAATCCTATTCATAATTATGATACAAGAAATAAACACTCAAATATATATATTTTTATTTTTTTATTAAATAACATGTCAACCAGACATAATTTGTTCAGTCAGTTGTATTATCAGGGAAAACATTTAACATATCCAAGGCAAGTGTTAGCCTTCAAAATGTTATCAGGGAAAGCATTCATGATAGGGAGAGCATTTAACATATCCAAGGTAAGTGTTAGCCTTCAAAGTGCTTTCAGGGAAAGCATTCATAATCGAATAATATATATATATATATATTAATAATCTAACAAGGCATCAATAAAGTATCTAACAGAAAGAAACATGCATGTTACGGTGACATAGGACTAGGCCTACCCATCATTCCCAGTTTGATGAGTTGTAAAAGAAGGAGTCATGGCTGGATATCGTAAGAGATATGTTTTGAAAATGACACATTTCGAGCTATCGGGCTGAAGTCTAGGTAGTACCCAGAATCCATTTCGTTACTTGAGAACACTGCAACCGTCACTGAAGAGCAGTGCAAGTTTTCAGGGCTTATAAACTGTTGTTGTAAAATCTGGCCCTTAGATTGCGGGTCCATAAGTGCATGGCAGTTTTTGCTGAGTTTTTGTTCCCTGCCTTCATGGCAAAGCTTAGATAAGCTTGATATCTTTATTATTATTATTATTATTATTATTACTGTTATTGTTGCTCTTTTTACTTTTATTCTATTTATATATTAAGCCTAATTGCACTATTGGAGGAGCCCAAGACTTAAGAATTTCATTGCCAGCGACTGCTCTGTCATTGTTGTGCATATGACAATAAAAACATCTTGAATCTTGAATCTTGAATATCTATGGATTACTTCATTTCTTGACGATTTGTTGGTAAAACTAGTGTTTTGGGACAAACGAAAATGATAACTTTAGCTCTTTAGCTGTTTTCGCACATGCACCTCCTTGTGTTCTCCGGAGCTCAGGACTCAGGAGGTGTGAAAGTGGTGGTCATTCACACATGCGCCCGATCGGGCAGCAGTAGATTCTCCGGGTGTGTTGGGGGGGCGGGGCTTGCGAGGGGGCGGGATGTGACGCAGAAGCGTCAATCACGGTTTGTTATGATCTGACGGCAGAACGGACGCAACTCATCGCCATCATCTTAAGCCTCTCTGCCATGTTCTAATAGAGAGCGATTAGTTAGTTGAACTGACAGCAGCGAGTGCGATGGTTAATGGTAAATATAACAAATAACACATACCCAAGTAGGACTTGTTGCATCTCACTTTATGCAATGTTCACCTGTTTAAATGTAGGCCTACTGCTTTGCACTACATCACTGTTTACATTAATTAATGCACTGTTTCACCAATTGCCCTTGCACTGCTATCACAAAAGAACTGCACAATACTTTAACTTCTATTTTTTAAATATATTCCATAACCTGACCAAAACCTCCACAATATACATAGATACTAATACACACACATAAATGCTTCTTTTGCACTTCTGGTTAGACATCAACTGCATTTCATTGGTTCTGTACCTACACTTTGCTAGTGACAATAAAGTTGAATCTAATCTAATCTAAAAAAGAAATAAATCTTTTTAAGACTAAACCATACACAAACTGGCCTATCAAATGTATTAAAGAAGAACAACTCATTACGCTTGGATGAATTAAATAGTATTTTTTATTAAACTAACATGTTATAGGTTGTGGTCATAGTCTGGTTGGCTGTGCAGCATTTGGACGCTCCCATCGGTCCAGAAGGAGACCTTCTCGGCTTCCCCAAGGACCAAGAGCGCATGAAGAGATGGTCGTCTTCTCAGATAAAAATGGTTATCATTACGCTGTGTTCATACAAATAAAGATCAGTATATGCATCGTAAAGGGCCTCTGATATAATATAGAAAGTTGACAATTCAAAATAGATCGGTATTTCATCAACTTACCACTGAAGTAGTGCGACGGGCTGTAATGTAAGTGGACGGAGTCCAACGTCCTGAATGGAATGTTTGGAACTGTTCGAGGGTCCATACCCCGGAAGTAGGCGTGGCAGGGGCTTACAATGGAGGGCAACGAGAGTGTCGTAACTCTGTCTCTACATGGCACTGGCCTGTGCTATTTGTGGCGATAACAAATCAACGTTGCATCTCTTGAGAAATAAATAGTTTGATTACCACCATTTCAACATTTACGAGGGCCTCTGTCCAGAGATTACACCTTCGGTGATATATCAAAAGTATTCCTGACTTTTGACTTTCGTGGTACTTTTTGTCCTCTTAAAACCAAAGTCCCTCAGATCAAGCAAATGAACTTGTCGCTTGGCCATGATGCTGAAATCACTTGCGCAGGCTCCAGTATGTTGCTGACTGACGTCACGTGCCATACATTTTACAAAGTTGTGTCATTATGTGTGAACGTGCCCCTCGTCCACAGTATTTTAGCCTACTCAATATGCCCAAAAACTAAATGTTGAAAATGAAATAGTGGTTATAATTCCACCTTCATTGATAAAATAACGGGATGGGAAGCTGTTGTGCTGTGGCCGTTTCAGAAGGGGGATGATTTTCACCATTTTAATTCCATAGGGGGATGCCATCCCCCCTCAGCCATTTTTAAAATGACAGGGAAGTCATTCCAACTTGTCAAGAAGAGCTAACAAAGCTAAACATAACAACTGTTAGCTAGGGTGACCAGACGTCCCCAGTTTCTGGGGACAGTCCCCGTTTTCATTGTCCTGTCCCCGCTACTGCTGTCCCCGAAAATGTCTCCGGTTTTCACTGTGACGGCAATATCTGAAATTGGAATAAGGGCACGAGCGCTATTAACTATTAATAATTTCTGGGAATTGGCATAACGGCGCCCCCGTGGCCGAGAAGCGGCCGTGCACAGAAGTCACGTGAGAGGGGCGGGAGCGGATGGTATTCCCCCCCGCCCCTCCTCGAGAATATGAATCGGGCGCAAAACTTGCACGTCCTGTTTCCACCTCACAATGTAACTCAGTCAAGGGCTTCTCCCTCTATTACCACTGAAGATCCTATGCCAACATAATGTGTTTTCCCCACTAAGCTCAGCTACGATATATCAAAACCTGACCAAAGGCCCCCAAACAGCCAAATCACCAGTGACTGTCAATCCAAAAGCACAATTAACTGAACCCACCTGAGATACAGAAAGTAATGGTGGAACATATTGTTAGGAGTGACAAAGCCCCACATTCCTACTATGCCGGTGCTCGTCTTCATTCCTTTTCTGGTAGACTGCCAAGACCAAATAATGAGGCAGATTATGAAACAATCAAGTGTAGAGCTTCTTTTAACAGACCCAAAACTAACTGACCTAAACCAAGCACATGGAATAGTAGACAGCTTACTCCCCCCAGCTACAGATTTTGTCAAACATCTCTGTTCTCAAAGCTCAGCAGTAGCATAAATTCAGCTCCTTGACTCAGCTTATGGCGCAGTGGAGGATGGGGGTGAACTGTTTGCTAGGTTCATGGGTACCTTTCAGAATGTCTGAGTGACAAGCCACTAAACCGTCAACCATAGGCCTCAAATTGTTCTACACACTGCAAATAGAAGGGGTTTAAGCTGATCAGTTCGAGTTCTGTTAAAACAGTTTTGTAGAGGCTGTTGAAATGATACTTTAATTACCGACCTACAGCTTGAGCAAAAGAAAAAATGCACCCCTTCCTTTGCTGAACTTCTCATTTTACTGCACACAGAGGAAGACAAACATGCAAATAAAGAGATGCACATGAAAAAACACCTTTGTGTTAACAAGCAACCCTCAGTTGGTCCCAAACAGCGAGTGTGGTCCCAGCTACAGAGTGTGTGTGCCTGCTCAGAGCAGATAACTTCAGTTGAAACAGATCAATTAAAAAAACAAGTTGTTGAGTTACAGGCCAAAGTTGCTAAATTGACCACACAAAACAGAAAACAGAAGTAAAAAAATTTCAAACTCTGACACGAATGTGACTTCACAGATAAAGCCAACCTCCCAGCCGTCTTTGCCATCGGTTTTTGCCCAGCCAGATTTTGCCATCGTTTCAGAGTATAAGCAAGCCCCGCCCATGGTATTGCTTCTGCTGAGAGGATGGACATACAGCTCCTAAGTGCACTAATGAAGCCAATCCCTCATTGGTAGCAACAAAAATAAATAATCTGCAACAAAAGTGGCAGCAGTGGGAATCTGATCATGATCCTACTTATTCTGACCTTTAAACTAAATCCAACTCCTGTTGTGGGACAGACAGGAGTTGAACTTAATGATAAATGTCCCCTCACACTCAAGCCAGTCATAGAAAGATGCTTGAAAGGCCAGCCCTACAAATGTTCATGCAGGTTATGTGGGACCAAGTGCACTGCTCAAGTGTCAATGGCAGAGCAAAAAGTCAGCTGCCTTTTAGACACAAGATCCCAGGTCACAACAGTTCCCTTGTCTTTTTATTTTTTATAGAGCAACAGATCAAACCATTAGATGATTTATTGGAGATTGAGGGAGCAAATGGCCAGGAAGTCCCACATTTTGGATATGTACAGTTAGATACAAGTTTCTCCAAAGAGTTTGTAGGGCAGGAGATCAAGATTCCAACATTGGCCCTTGTTGTCCCTAACATGAGAGAGGGAGTTCAGGAGCAGCTCCTCATAGACCTCTGAAGAATAAGTCCTGCTTCTGAGGCTCCAGTTACCTCGGTCAAATGTCTCTGGGAAATAACATGGCGTTTTTTAATGATTGTACATGCAGCAGGCTACGCCTCTACAGGGTGTCACGTGCTCCGAGGGACGCAGCCCTAATGAGTGGGCGGATCGGGGTCAGGTGTATATATATGACCCGGCAGTGGTCTCCTGGGGTTACGCCTCTGCTTTTCTTCTTCCGGGGATTTGATCTGTGTTGTCGGTGCGGTGCATGGGCTGGTTGTGCTAACTCGTCTTGTCCGGGGAACATACAAGCGGCGTGGCTCATTGCTTTCGCTACCGAGTAGCTTGTTGCCATCATAAAGAGGCTCTATTCCAGAGAAGGGGGTTTGGTTACTCTTCCCCCCCGCTGCTGTTTTTGTTACTTAAAGCTTCCATGGCATGCTATTTTATGGATGCTTATATACAGGTGTTAGTGGGCTCTTAATTCAGTATTTGAAGACGTTCAAGAAATTCAGCCTAGGTGCAGAATTACAGCCACTACGAGCCACGCCCACAATGAGTTTTTAGAGGCGGGTCAAGGTGGAGGGTGGGGATGTGTCCAGGTGGAGGGTGGGGGTGTGGCCTTGAGCAGCTTGTGGCCACGGTACCATGGCTAGTGTTTACACTAAGGTTACCATATTTCTGAGACCAAATCCGGGGACATTTTCAGTTGTGGGGGGCAGTGTACTGTTCCACGGGGTGGACTGCTATCTGCTCCCCGCTCTCTCTCCCCTCTCACACGGCTTTGGGGCGCCGTTATGCCGATTCCCCGATATGATAGTTAATAGTGCTCGTGTCTTTATTCCAATTTCAGATCTTTCAGTCACAGTGAAAACCGGGGACATTTCAGGGGACAGGATACTGAAAATGGGGACTGCTCCCGGGGACGTCTGGTCACCCTAGTTTACACTGGATGTATGCAATGGCGAGGCGCACACAGCGTTTGGCCGTGTTTTGTAAATATTCTAGAACACTCCGAGTGCTCCGGGAGTTCTGGAGCTCTATATGTAAATAATATCAGATTATACATAGATATCTATATACTGTATATTATCATGGCCAAAAGCTGTGTGCGCCTCCGGAAGAAGAAGATATAATGACAAATGACTGGGTCGGGTTCTCTGACGTCTCTGGTTCTTCCACTTCCACATCAATCTGAAGTAGCCTACAGACTGAACCGCGACATGCAGGAGGAAGGAATTATTGCCCGGGACTGTCTCTCCGCTCCCCGCTGCTCGCTGTCGACGGTCTGCCGCCCGGTCCGCCGCCGCTGCGATGGAGGTCCCTCGCCTCCTCCGTGTCGCGGGCTCGCGGTCCCTCAACAGCGAGCAGTGGGCAGCGGGGATCCCGGGCAATAATTCCTTTCTCCTGTTCAGTCTGGACTTCAGAGAGTCAAAGCCAAAGTTCCTTTCCCCCAATTCCTTCTCAACTATGGCAGAGAGAACCCCACACCACTGCGAGTCTCGTTGTGGAAATAGCAGAGACGTCAGAGAACCCGACGCATTAGTCTTTTCACTAAATATAAGCTTTATTGTGTTATGGTGTAGCTGTATTATTGTGTTGCTGTAGCTGTGTTATTCGCCATGACACCAACAGCAGAACGGTTATCCAAATAATAAAGGAGTGAAGTACAGCACTGTACAACAGTGCGTGTATTCACGCTCGCACGCATGCGCGCGGTCATAGCTCATCGTCTCATGGCAGGCCAACGTCTCTGGGTGGGCAAAGCAGAGAAAGGGGAGGTAACATTTCCCCTTATTACGCAATAAGGGGAAAGCTCCCAAATCGGCGCGTTTAGACTTCCCTTTTTTCAAAGACGGAGCAAGATACCTACTGCTCGCTTTTTGCACCTAATGTAATTTTTTGCTACTTTAGGACCATAGGCAGGCTAGGGAACTCATATTAATGTTAGAAAACCTCAAGTGAAATGTTCATGCCATGGGCCCTTTAAATACTTTTCCTTTTTGGTTTAAGAAGTGGTTTATTCTCCCTAATCCTGTCATCTTAGCCCGACGGGCAACTAGCTCTTAGCTGCAGGGTTACTAGGTTACTGCAATTCCTCTGTTGCACTCGTTCATATCCTTTTTCATTTGTCTATATTATTTATATTTGCATTTGTTTATTATTTCTATTTGCATTTGTTTACATTATTTCTATTTGCATATCTATTATTGCTATTGGCATTTGTTACCATTATTTCTATTTGCATTTGTTACTATTATTTCTATTTGCATTTGTTTATTATTTCTATTTGTCTTTGTTTATATTACTCCTATTTTTCGGCTGGTAGCCTATTAAGCCGGTAGACTACTATCCGATTTATTGTTACTTTAGTTTCTTTGGTTTACTATTATCCCTCCTAGTAGCCGTGCATGCATGTGTGTGGTCGCCCTCTCACCAACACTCTCTCTCTCTCCTCGACAAGAAGCGGTGGGCCTACACGGGAGGTTCGCAGCCTCTACGTGGTAGTCTTCCTCACTTAGCCTACCCAATCACACGTGGTGTGCTTAGCGTTGCAGTGTCTACACCGTTTGCAGTGTTTGTGTGTGAGATCTACTTCCCCTTTATTTTGTGTTCCGCCAGTATTCTGCATTCAATCCCATCTATGGCAATGATGGAGGGATTGATCTATTAGTCGATAGACCATTTTTCAATCACAGTTAGGGCCACACAATCGTCATACCGTGGCATACCTCCCACCCTTTGGTTGTTTCTTGTTATGTAAGTATATGACTACCTGAAGTCAATTGATGTTTGATGTTTTTTATATTTGACGATAAATAAAATGTATATTTATTTATTCACGTCTCAGCCCTACATGTGTCGAACCTGTGTTGCCAAAGTTTGGGTGAATTAGTAATTATTTCCTAGTGGTAGACTTGTAGTCTAGACCGCCTAAACCGAGACCAAGACACTACCAAGACCAGAGAGTATCAAGACCAAGACAAGACCAAGACTAAGACCAAGACAGACCAATTCAAGACTAAGACCAGTTGAGCTCAAGACCGAGACCAAGACTGAGACCAAAAAAACCCACAAAAAAAACTGTTGAATTTGCCAACATGTTGCGTCCTCCTCCATGGATATCTGACTCTGCTGTAGAGGGGGAGTGAGAGGACCAACGCGCCAACACGTCAGTAAATGCATGTGATTGGTACCACTTGAAGCGGGCGTGTAAATAATGATATCCAAAAAAGCGTGCCTGCCAAATCCCTCCGAAACCGCTCAGCCAGTCCGAGGCATTGCAAGACTGAGAGACCCGAGACCGAGACAAGACCAATACCAAAGACTGTCGAGGCCGTGACAAGACCAAGACCACAAAAAAGTGGTCTTAAGACCGGTCTAGAGACCAAGACCAGTCTCGAGAAATACAAGTCTACCTAGTGGTAACAACTACCCTAGGTGGCGTTGTCAGCAACCCCCCCTCGATCTTGCCACATACATAACAAACTGTAGGTGGCGAAGAAGTAAAAGCTGCATCACATTTTGAACTACACACTTGGGAGAGTATAATGCATAATGCTTCTTCAAATATTTAACTATTTAACTACAGCTTTTAATTCTTCGCCACCTACAATGTTTGTTATGTAGAATCATTCAAAAACAGCATGTTATTTCCCATATATTTAACCAAGGGAACCAGGAGCCTCGGAGGCAGGACTTATTCTTCAGAGGTCTATTGGCACCAACAAACTTGACGTGTTGTATCCAGTCCTCAATCCCCAAATTGATGATTTTGACCTGCCAGTGCAGTGTGGCTACAAAGCAGTTCTAAAAGTCCTAGAGATCAGACACAAACCTGGTCTAAATTGAAACATGGGGTCAGTGAAACTGACCCCCTCCTGCAGTTAATTCCTGCAGGAAGTACAATCGCTTTGGAGGGACAGCTGAATATGGTGGTAGTCCAGCATTTTTGTTTGAAGTGGAGATATTGATGGAGCATCTGATGGCTTCAATTTTATCTGTATAAAATGCTGCAAACTCATTGCATTTCTGTGTGGAGTGGAGCTCAGGTGGAATTTGTGTTAGGGGATTGGTCAGTCTGTCAACAGTTGCAAAGAGAGTTTTAGCATTATTAGTATTGGTTTTAATGATATCTGAAAAAAATGTTTCTCTAGCACTTTTTAAGTCTAAACTGTAGGCACAGAGGCTCTCTTTATAGATCATAAATGGTCATGGTGAATATGTAGTTTTCTTTTACGCCAGATGCGTTCAGCTTTCCTGCATTCTATTTTCTGTGCTGTTACGGAAGCAGCTTTTCTCAAGGGTTCCTTTTGCTTTCCAGAGATCGTTTTAACCTTATAAGGTGCAATGACATTAGTTATAGATGGCTGTCAGTGCTTTCCACTTGTTCGTTTAAGCTGCAGTTTAGGGCTGGGAAGCAGAATATAGATGCAGATCCTCTGTCAAGGCGACCACACAGTGAACTAGCTAGTAAATATGCTTCCCAAAAAGAAGAAGAGAGGAGCAGTAAGTTCGCTTACCTTTCTGACAATCAGAGCTCTGAAATGGTTTTGCCAGAGGTGGTCAAAGCCATCTATGAAAGGCACGATGTCTACTCTGTGTCTGAGGCTGGATCATTGTATCTGGCTCCCTGGATCATTGTACTGCATTAGTTGAGTCCATAGCGCTCCATACTGATGTTTTGCCCCTTAGCTTCCAATATGAGCATGACCATGGTTTGCCACTTACTTCCCTCTTCTCACTCACTGAATCAGAAAAGCAAAATGCAGATTCCAGCATCAGGGAAATAATAACTCAGATAAATACCAGTGAATCACCTGTACCTACTGTTATGGCAATTTCCTTTAACATATATCGTGTCTAGGACAGATGAGATAGCATACAATACAATAATCCAAGATCTCAAATGGGAGTTTTCCCTGCGTCTCTCTATAGCTTTGCAAGGAGAAGTCCACTGCGTGGCTAAAGACAGGAGTTCTTATGCACCTCTGTCAGGATTCTCAGTGCAGCTGTTCCCCATATTTCACATTACACCAAGCACAAAGGTTAAAATTTTTAGACAACACCGAGGAAATGCAGGGTGAAACAATACACTGAATAGTAAACAAAGCATAAAAAGGTAACATGTGGATTTTTCCATCACACTATGTTGAGAAAAGAGCTTCCTGAGTTTGTTTTCCTGTTGAGAGAATTTGAAAGTTGGAACTCAAAGATGAATGATGTTTTATACAAAAAAAGACAAAGCGACAACACTACCACTCATCTGGTATTACCAAGAGATTTGAGAGAATCAGTGTTCAAAAACTTACATGATGACATGGGTCATCTCGGTGTGGAGTGAACTCTTGATTTAGTGAGAGCAAGATTCTATTTGGCCGAAAATGTTGTTGAGGAGAAAATGTAAACATGTAACAACATGTGAAACTCCAGCAGAGAGGGCCGCCCCAATGGTCAATATAAAGTACAGTAGGCCATTGGAGCTGGTCTGCATAGACTTTCTGAGTGTTGAACCCAATCGGAGTAACACAAAGGATATAATAAAGTTGCAAACGGAAGTTCATGAGAAGTGTGACGAAACTTGGTCACGCCTCCACTTCCTGCTATACAGGTAACATAATCAAGACTCACCTGTCTGTAGCCACTCCAGGTGTAATTTGTCTAGCTGCAGGTATCTCCACGTCTGCAACTACTGTGCCGGTGCCTATGCGCGCCCCGTATGCCCTGTCTATGCCTCCAATAAAAGGAAGTGATCAAAACAGCAGGTCCCAAGTGCTGGCTATTCAAAGCAGATATCACCGCAGCTTTTAAAGTAATGCCCATCAATCCAGATTTTGGCATTTGTTTGGAGTTAAGTGGCAAGGGAATTTCTATTTTGCTGTCAGGTTAACTTTTGGCTGCCGCAGCACTGAGTCAATAAGTTATACCCACGCTGGTCGGCCAATTTTATTCAACTCATCTCATCTTCTGTCGTATGGGATCTTGCCTATTACCTACTGCGTTAGGGTAGGTAAGATCTCTTGTTGGCGAGCTCTTGCCTATGTCCTACCGCGTTAGGGTAGGCTCGAGCTCGCCTTAGTTCTGGCGACCTCTTGTCCATGTCCTACCGTGTTAGGGTGGACAGGAGCTCTCGTTAGTTCTGGCGACCTCTTGTCCATGTCCTACCGCGTTAGGGTGGACAGGAGCTCTCGTTAGTTTTGGTGATCTCTTGTCCATGTCCTACCGCGTTAGGGTGGACAAGAGATCTCATTAGTTCTGGCGATCTCTTGTCTATGTCCTACCGCATTAGGGTGGACAAGAGATCTC
>OMLJ01119030.1:0-16976 GCA_900302595.1 Gadiculus argenteus | reverse complement strand
AATTGGAATAAAGATCCGAGCGCTATTAACTACGGTATCATATCGGCCCAACGGCGCCCCGGTGCACAGAAGCCGCGTACGAGGGGAGGGAGAGCGGGGCGAGAGCAGGGCGCTCCCCGCTCTCAGCGGAGCTCAGCGGGTTCAGCGGAGCAGTCCGCTCCGTCCCCCATCAACCGAAAATGTCCCCGGATTTGGTGTCAGAAATATGGTCACCAAGTTATCTGCAGCATATTCCATCACGTTCTCTTTGAACTCGATCCGCAGCTGCCGGTAAACAACGTTTACCAGCCTACCGGTGACTGAAGTCTCACTCAGAGTCAGGAGTCAGAGCGAGGGCGCTGACATGACCATATATGGCTTATAGCGATATTTATTGATTTATTTATACGGTATATTAAGTGCTCTGGTGGCTTTCTAATGAGCCAAACAGTCTCATCTGTATATTTTTGCATTAAATTAGACAAAATGCTGGTTCTAATAATTACACCCGGCCTATTCGACTCCGCCCACCACGAGACCCAGCCTGTATTAGAGGCCGGCCTCTATTAGAGGATTTACAGTATATAAACTAGAATACTAGAATAGCAGCAATGATAAGAACCTACATCTATCTACAACTGAGCAAAAGCCTAAAAAAATAAAATAAAAATAACATACATGTATACATATTAGGTATATAAATATACATATGAACGCTCGCACACACACGCACCCTCACACTCTCTCTCACTCGCACACACACACACACACACACACTCTAAATAACTCTAAAAAACACAGTGATAAAAAACAGGGCATTGCATATTCATAATAAATAAGGGAGAATAATACATGAGTTTATCTACTGTTAAGAAGCCTAATAGTTTGGTGGAAAAAGGAGTCCCTGAGTCTGCTGGTCCTCCCTCTCAGACTACAGTAGTCCTTGCCAGAGGGCAGCAATTTGAAAAGGTTGCTGTTGGGGTGTCTAGGGTCCTTGATGATCTTTTTGGCCTTCTTCTTGCACCTATCCTGATACAGTTCAGCTATAGGTGTGGCGCAGATTTTTTGGGCAGTTCTAACTACCCTTTGTAGTGCTCTGCGGTTGTCTGCAGTGCAGTTGCCGTACCAGGAGGTGATGGCCCCTGTGAGGACACTTTCGATTGTCCCCCGGTAGAAGGCACAGAGAACATTGGGGCCCATTCCAAATTTCCTCAGACGCCTAAGGTGGAATAGGCGATGCTGGGCCTTCCCCACTATTCCCTTAGTGTGTAGGTCCCAGGTGAGGTTGTTGGTGATGTTGATCCCAAGGCACTTAAAACTGCTCACCCTTTCCACAACATTCCCCTGTATCATTAAGGGAGCCAGTTCAGCTCTTTTCCTCTTCCTGTAGTCCACCACCAGCTTTCTTTTATTTATCTATTTTATTTTATTGTATGACAATGTTTCTATGTGAAGCACTTTGAGTCTGCCTTGTGTATGAAAAGTGCTCTATAAATAAAGTTGCCTTGCCTTAACACAGACAGACACACAGGGGAAAGAGAAATGCATTGGCAGCATGCATCTAATTTTCAGGTCTATAAGTGTATTTGACAAGCTTTACATCAAGTCCTGACATTCCTGATTAAAATCTGAACCCATGTGGTACAACCCTAAATGGGAATCAGACGTAGTAGGGAGGAAACACAGCAAAAGGGATTGAAATTACGTTTCAATCAGGACAAATTGAAAAACAATGGATTCATTTAACCTTTGCTGTTTACAATACAGGAACACGTAAATAAACAAAGAAATAGCTTTGGGGTAGCCAAAGCTCGGTTATTGTGGGGGGTTTCGTTGGTGCCATTTCATGTGGCTATGGAGGCGAATGTGCGACCCACAGCAACATGTGGGGTAGATGTAGTCTGTACATGAGAGGGGGGCCCCTGCAGCGCACTGGTGTCTGTGTGCACGCTGCTGTTTTCCTCTCTCAGTGATCTGCTCCTGTAGGTGTGCTACACCCTGCTGGCTGAGCGCCATGTGAGCCAGTTGGCAGACAGGCTTTCCAGGGATGTTGGCTGGATGTCACAGCTCTTCAGGAGGGTTTTGAGGTGTTGGGTCTTTCTGTTCCCCAGCAGACCTACGACCTTCCTAAAGTTGGCCATAGAGGATCTGAAGAGGGAGTGGCTGGGTGGGCATGCGGATTACATGCCCCACCCAACGCAGGTGTCTTTGGGCAAGGAACACTTAGATGCTGGGTGTAGGTGCAGTTGAAGATGTCGACATGAGGGACTCTGTACTCCCAGGACACGCCCAGGATCCTTTGCAGGCAGTGGATGTGAAATGCCTCAAGTGTTCTTATGTGCCTTTGGGATGGTGTGCAGGCTTCCGAGCTATACAGCAGTGTGGACAGACAGAATGCTTTGTATACAGCTGCTTTTAAGCCTACCGAAGGCAGAGGAAGCTAGGGCTATGCAGTCCTGGATGTCACTGTCGATGTTGCAGGTGGGTGAGAGGACGCTGCCAAGGTAGGTGAAGTGTGGGAAAATTCTGTCCGGGGAAATGTTGACTTTGAGTCCAAGAGCACTGTATATGGAGGTTACCACATTTAGTGCCCTTTGCAGAGCATCTGGTGTGTGAGCAAGTAATGCACATGTCATACTGGAGCTCCAGTATTTGTTTTATGGTGATTTTGGTGGTGGCCTGTAGGTGCTATTGAACAGATTCCCGTCCAGTCGGAACTGGATGTGAATGCCATCTGTGGTTTTCAGGGCTTTGTGCTTTCCCTCTGTGGCCATATATGGATTTGATGGCATCATAGAATCCATGAGAGTTGTTTGTATCAGTGTAAAGTTGGATTGTGCAAGGATGTCTGAAACTTTCTGCAAACAATTCTTATTTGTGGCTGGCACCTACTTGATGTAATCAAGTAGGTGCCAGTTACGGCTTCACGTCACTGCTGTTGCACAACGCGTGAACAACATAAGCTTCTCTTCTACGCAGTGCCATTTCTGCAGATTTGTTTTACCAATATCAGGATACAGATCCCCAGAGTTCTCATTCAAGTGTCAGAACTGTGATCTGGAGCACACAATAACATAAGTTAGATCTAACTAGTGAAACAGAGGGCATAGAGATCCCCTTTTAGAATTCAAAGTAACAAATAATAATTGTTTGCAGAAAGCTTCAGACATCCTCGCACAATACATTCACATAAATAGCCACTCCACCTTTCAGTTTGGTACACATTGTACCATTATTAAAGATATCCAGATCCAGAACATATTTCCAGAGCTTGGTTTCAGAAAACACGATTATATCAGTTGAATCCCAGTGACTCTAAAAATGTTCTGAGATTCAGTGTTGTGTCGGTTGCTTGAGTGGTACCGGGCTCAGCCTGAATTTATTACCAAGCCAATCAGGTACTGTTCATTGAGAAATCATTGAGACCATATTGCGCATCCTAAAACCGGTTTAAATTCTGCCTTATGGGTATTTTCTACAAGTCTATGGATTGTGCTTAGAAGCTGTTTTGAAGATATGATTTGAAAATCAGAACATTGGCTATCGCCTTAAAAATCGAATACATTGTACAATGTCAGTTGGAGAAACATTTTCAACCAGGATTGGTTGAGTTGCATGTTGAAAAAACACTATCTCTGAAAAAGGCACAGACAGGAGAGAGAAAAGTTATTGAGTGAGAAGGGTTGCTAAGTTTTAGCAAAAATGCTCTAGCCAGGCTTTTGGCAGGCCTGTGCGTTTTTTTGGTTTTGCATGGTTAAGGGTTTGGAGTGATACAATATGTTTATTTATTTAGTGTTAAAGATATTGGAGTGACATATTTTATGATACATGGTCAACGTTTTGGGACCTGCACTATTTCTTTTTCATTAGACCTCTCTACTTCATCTTGTTCTTAAAATAAAATCTGACCACAAATGTCTGGTGCCTAACTGCCATAAAGCCATCCGATCTGAGTAGTGTTTACAGCTAATAATACTGGATATAAATACTATTGGACAGATAACATTACTTTAAAAAATGACCATGAAGGTTGGCTTTTTGTTTGTTTAAACCCAGTCAAAGGCCTTGATGCAGTATTATGTCCTTGAATTGAAGTTTGCAAGTTATGTTGATCTTTTCATCAAACATTTAATTTACTATGCTTTACTATGTTGGGGTGTTTTACAATATTTTTCTGTTTGCATTCAATGCTAATGGACTGCAAATGTAAATGACCCGTTAGCGAAGCAGACTTTCATTTATATTTTATTGCACAACCAAATTCTTGCAATATGCAAGATTTGTGTTGGTATGGAGAGAAAAAAATCCTGCCACTCCCTCTACTCTCCAGTTACGGCTAACCTAGATCTCTGTTGCCCTAAAGATAGTGTCTGTTTGACAATGTGTTTATGAGCACATTAAAACCAAACACTTCCATAATGTACCTATAATCAAACAAAAAGCTAGAGCTGTTTTCTCTTGAGTAGCTTCATGTTGTACATTAATTACTAAATGACTGTTTATATGATATTGTCTTTTGTTTCTACCCTTCTTTAGAGCCCACTGCTCTACTCTCAGGGATTATCTTCTTGGACACTTGCCAGCTTGCATTCCTGAACCCTCCCTGTTCAAATCATACACCATCTTTTCTGCCATGAAAGGCCTCTCCAGTAGCCAGAGCCATCATCACCTGGTCTCCTATGACCAGTCAGAAGCGCCACTGGGTCATCTCCACCATGACCGCAAGTTGTATTTGTTCAGCCAGATGGACATGTCAACACCCCTTCCCATTCAGTTTCCCCACCCAGCCGAGATGCCATACCATAATTCCCACCACACTTTGCAACATTGTGACAGCGGCAGCCTAATTCCATATGGAACCTACCCAAGGAGGTGCCTCTCCACTTCATCTTCTCACAATCCTGAGGTAAAAGATGAAGTGATGGCTGTGGTGCCATATGTAGGCAGAAGTGGAGGAGGTAAATGGAGTAAAAACCCAGCCAGGGCATCAACCAACTTGGAGCGGTCCGAGTGCCAGTCAGCATTTCCAAGGGATGGCTATCATACACTGCAGTACAAACATATGTCAGGACCCACTGTGGGAATTGGGTCTAACAGCAACAACGACAGCCCCGGAAGGATCCGTCATTTGGTCCATTCAGTCCAGAAACTTTTTACCAAGTCCCACTCATTGGAGGGGTCACACCAGTCAACATCCCCAAAAGGGGGAAATCATGGGAACATGAATGGGGGAGGGGGTGCTGGTTGCAGAGTTGTAAGGACCAGCCGAGAGAGGGAAAGTCCAACAGTGGGAGGACACCAACGGAAGCACAGTAAGAGTCATGAACGCTGCAGATCGGCAGAACCCAAGCATCGTAGCCACCATCAACACCACCACCAGCTCCATGGCTCTGCGTCGGCCCCTGGATCTGGGTACTGGAGCTCTGATGACAACCTAGAGCGTGACCTGTGCCTCTACAAACCCCTCCACCACCACCACCAACACCCCTCTCCGCCATCACCCTCCCCCTCACCAATGGTCATGACAATGGCATGCCACCCTAACAGCAACTCTGTCCTAAACTCCCCCCTTTCTAACTCCCAAACGCAGCAGTACTTCATGATAGACCATTATGGAAAGCTCAATGAGCATATACACCATGGCCATTCACACCATCTCAATGGTATGTTTAAATCCTCCATGAGAAACCATGATGGCAACCCAGTCGCTAACAGCAGCAGCAACAGTGGAATCGCAGAAGGAACACGCAGTGCCTTGCTCTCTTTGGGTCCTGCAGAAGCACCAGTGGTGAAGAAAGGTGCATGGTCATCAAGCCTAATGGTGAGCAGGACCCAAGGGTTTGACAACCGCAACGTTTCCAGTCAGCCATGTACAGCCGGCGCAGTTAACCTTAACCTAGATAGAGCGCTAGTCGATACAAATGGCAGTCAGCAACAGGACCCGACTTGCCATTTCCTACAGGTAACTAATGCATACTCCCTACACCCCTCACTACTTGGCTCACTAACTCAGTTTCTCTCTATCATCTCCATTGTTCCTGTTCCTTCTCTCACAACCCACATTTGTTCTGGCCATCCCCCCCAACATGCGTCACTGCAGACGTCTTTGGTCTGCCTTCAACTCTGTTACCAGGTTCTCCTGCACAATTTCATCCACTTGGGTCACAGAGGTTTCCCATTCTCCCTTCCGCCTTTAAAGTTTAGAGTGGAAGGCCATTAGGCCAAGATTCAAATGTTAAATTATTATTTACTATTATAAACTATAAATTAGTATTATTATGCATAATAGTCACTTTTTGGAGACCTACTTACTAGTCTACAGGAGGAATAATAATAACAGGACACATGATAGTAGTCTGCCTTGCTTTGATAATGAACTAAAATTATAATTCTTCAATGTTATCTTTTATGCTGTGCTCTGTCATTGTAAAGTGGTTAGAATTTATGTTGTGGTTCAATGTTGTATTTTGTTGTTGAACAGTTAGTGTTAGAGGGCTGGTCACGTTAGTCTGGGTCATCGTCCAGAGTTTCAGGGTCCGTTTCAAATGCAGTTAACAATCTGGGACAGTTACTTCATTTTGTTTAATATGCAATAGGCCGAAAGAATAAATTAATATGCAACTTACTTTCTCCTTATAAGTAAAAATCAATCTATTTAAAACGTATTGTGCACCTTTATATACTGCCCCCTTGTGGGTGCATTACAATTACTTTTTTTGTGAGTTTCAGGGTCCGTTTCAAATACAGTTAGCAATCTGGGACAGTTACGTCATTTTGTTTATATGCAATAGGCCGCAAGAATAAATTAATATGCAACTTACTTTTTCCTTATAAGTCAAAATCAATCTTATTTAAAACTTATTGTACACCTTTATATACTGCCCCCTTGTGGGTGTATTACAGGAAGGCAAGCATTCGCAAGTCTCAATGTGGATTACAATGACAGCCTAAGGATACTCCTGAGAAAGCCCAGGTGGACTAGTGCTAGGGATCTCTTCTGTCAAGGATAGCTCCTTTGAGGGTCTGCTACGAAATCTTATGTGCAAGTTAATTTGTTGTCTAAACAATTCTCATAATGCAATAATCAAGTTGATATCTGACCCAAGCTGCAGTATGGCGAGATATGTATCTAACTATTGGCAGCACTGGTACAAGTCCCTGTGAGGTGACTTTGTTGTTGTTGTTGTTGTTGTTGTTGTTGTTCTTTTGTGTACTGTGTGTTATATTTATTTGTGTTTTTGTGTCTGTGTTATTGGACCTGTGTCTTCAGAAATAAAGCTGATTGATTGATTGATTGATGTAACATTGCTTGGGGGGTCCAATTCCTCCACTGAAAAGGGTGGAAAGTGCTTTTACAACTCTGCTAGTTAGCTATCTATCTCTTATCTGTAGTAAGATTCAAGATTCAATACTTTATTGCCATGCAACAAGTTGCTAGGGATTTGTTTCAGTGTGCTCATGTATACGACAAAGACCCACAAAAAATACATAGAACATAATTATGATTCATCCTTGCAGTATCTTTCCAGGGATCCCACTTGATACAACAGATAGGCAGCTAAAAAAAAGTTATCCCTAAACATAAGACATACAGTATAGCCCACTTAAACCTGGTTGTCAGACCAGGCTAGTTCTGGCAAGTGCCAGATGTCTGGATAGGTTTTAGTTTTGATGACCCTCAGCCAGATGGAAGTGAATTGAAGAGGGAGTTAGCAGGGTGAGATTTAACCTGTAGAATTGTCAGGCCTCTGCGATGGATACGGGGCTCGTAGATGTCTGAGATGGGGGGGAGTCTGATTTTGGAGGCTGTGTGGACAATCCTATCTAGTTGCATCCTCTGCTGGACAGAGTTGCCGTACCAGACAGTAATTGAGAACGTAAGGACGCTCTCAATGGTGGTTCGGTAGAACTGCTGCATTCCCTTGCAGGCCACCCCAAACTTCTTCAATTGGCAGAGGAAAAAAAGCCTCTGGTGGGCTTTTTTAATAATGGTTATGTTGTCCTCCCATTTCAAGGTGGAGGAGATTATAGTGCCCAGAAACTTGAAACTGACTACACGTTGCACCACCTGCATTGATGGACAGGGGCTGAGTCGTCCTCCCCCGCCTTCGGAAGTCAACAACAAGCTCCTTAGTTTTTGAGACATTTAGCTCTAGGTTGTGGTGGGAACACCATTCAGTTAGGGAAAGGACCTCATTTCTGTAGGCACTGTCATCATCCCTCTAAATCAGCCCAATCAGCCCTATACAGTCGTTTGTGTACAGAGAATATAAGAGAGGTGATAATACACACACCTGAGGAACACCAGTGCTAATGTACTTGGCCTTTGAAAACTTGTTATTGATTTTGACTACTTGTGTTCTCTGCAGTAGGAAGTCTAAGATCCAATGACATAAGGAGTTCTGGACACCCATGTTAGAGTTTATAGAAAAATCTTATTAAAAAAGCTATAAAAAGTACCTTTGCGTAGTTGCCTGGGGACTCAAGATGTTGTAGAATAGAGAGAATACAAAGGGACACGGCATCCTCTATGGACCTGTTTGTCCTGTATGCAAACTGAAAGGGGTCTAGATCACGTACTACTTTTTCAAATATTTTCATTATGACAGATGTAAGAGCTACGGGTCTACAATCATTTAAACAAGTAATGCTGGGCTTGGACACAGGAATAATAACAGCAGACTTAAAACATGTAGGGACTCTGCATTCTCTCAGAGACCAGTTAAAATGTCTGTGAGTACTGAGGTCAGTTAATCAGCACAATGTTTGACGGTAGCGGAGTATATAAGGTCAGGGCCTGCAGCTTTCCTGCAATTCTGCTTTTGTAATAGAAGCCTAACCGCATTCTCTTCTATAACAAAAGGTGGTGTTAGAGTTTTGATGCTCCTTGGTTGTGTGAGGGCATCGTCCCGATCTTTATCAAAGCGGCAGTAAAACTCATTAAGAGTGTCGGGCAGCCTAGGGTCATCACTGACTACTGGCGCAGTGGTGTAGTTGGTAATCTGCTTCAGGCCTTCCCACAGCCCTCTGCTGTCATTGGCCTGAAGATTGCTCTCTGTTTATGCCTGTAGTCAGCTTTTTTTTTAACAGCGCTCTCAAAGTCAGAATTGGCCGCTTTGTATAGATCTGTCACCACCTTTATAGGCGTTACGTTTGTTTTTTCATAGGTGTTTTATCTCTCTGCTGAACCATGGCTTATTATTACTGTACACAGTTATAATTGTAGTAGGAACACACACATTTTCAGAAAAGTGTATGTAGGCATTAACCACCTCAGTGAAATCATCAACTTCATGACATGAAGTAAAAAAACAAAACAATCTGTGTCAAAAGTCCTCTGTCTGTTTTTGAAAAAACGAAAGTGAAGCACTCAATATTCCAAGTTCCTTCAAGAATGCATGAATAACATTGAATAACATTCAGAACGGACACTATGTTATGGTGTTATGGTCCCACTATAAATTATATGAACAAACCCATCACTCAATCAATGAAGCAGCAACGACATGTGCCCAAATGTAAATATGAGGTGATGATTTAATAAATGGAATATATTATTTGATAGTTCTGTTTTCTTACATTCAGACTTCATACATATCTCTATATATATTATTTTTATCGTTAAAAAGGTTAACCAGCAATTAAAAAAGTTACATGCAAATGACTGGGTGAGCCTGGTGCTTCATACGTGCTTTGCGCGGACAGTCCACGCTATGGCCATGGCATTTATAGTTGTTGTTTCATTAGTGTGGACACAGTTTGCTGATTTTTCGTGCAGAGCTTTAGAAGTGTTGGCGATAACATGCGTGACAACAGATCTCCATAATACCCTAGGTGAGGGCTGTGATGGTAACGCACAGAGACGGTGAACAGAGACTACATTTGGTTAAGGTGATACATTGGCCCGAAGGCAGCCCAAAGATGTGGGTTTTTTTTCTGTGCTTTGCAGAGCGGCATGGTGATCACCAATGCCTGATGGGTCGGCCAGACACCAGGCATGCATGAGGCGATTCAGCCCCTCTAGTTCCTTCTAGTGGGACGAGAGATTGGGATTTTAATTTTGTATTTGGTCATAAAGTCATGTTAGTGCCTGCCCGATAAAGGGTTTACAGATATGATACAGATTTTGATTTAGAGAGTGGCATCCGATATTATTTGTATTTAAATACAACAACAAATACAACTATTTAAAAAGTAAGAACGAGTAGTAACATGCTTGGCAAGGCCCCAGTTGATAGAGATATTTAGTGTGGTTGCAAAGCAAGCCACACTATTGTTATCTTGTGTCTTATTAGTGTGGTTGCAAAACAAGCAACATGATTTTTATCTTTTTTTTATTATTATTATTCCGCCAAATTAAGGTAATTATCTACTCCTACAGTTTGAAGAATTAACCAGAACCACAAAAAAGTACTTTTAGAAATCATCCATACCAGACTTAATTATGAATAATTAATAGTAATATTTAGAATATTAATATTTCATATGGAAATTTAATAGAGCTAAAATCAACCACCCAGAATCTGAGCACCTGGGAGCTGTCAAACAAAATAAGCATATGTAGACCGGATGTATGGAGGTCTCCAAATTTTGTTTCGCTATGACCACAGGGGAGCTATAACTAGTGGTCAAACCAATACGGCTGTAAGCCCTGCCCCATTTAATAGAACATTTTTTAAACTTGGTGTCTGGGACTTATTAGACATGCTGAAACGTTTTCCAATAGGAACCCATAAGGTCCACCTAGATAGATTTTGCTGTACATTGAAAACCTTGAAATCGTTAAAACAGACAAACAAATCGTTGTTTTAGTTGCAGCAGATTTATACGAAAATATGATTGTGCAAAAGTCTGCTTCAGAGAACCCCAGAGGGCCAGCATTTACGACTGTTTTTATAGGAATATTTATATTTAGGAATATTATGATGATAGCTCACAAAATGCAGTCGAAGAGTAAATTTCAAATAACAGCTGTTGTAGGGTACCCTAGAAATCCAGAGTTCTCGCGAAAGCACAATTTGAGTTTGCTCAGTGAATCACTCTGGGAATGAGTAATATACTCATATTTCCCTGGATCTGAACATTAACACACATCAATTAATCACATCAGTGTATCGGCGGGCCAGAAGTGAGCTAAACAGATGACGACGGCACTGCTACGGAATCAGTAAACATTGCAAGATGGCTACAGATGAATAGCCTTGTGAGATCAGGATGGTCTCATGAGGCTATTCATCTGTAGGTCCATTTTATTCTACTCGCAAATCAGTCTGGTTACCAGCGATAGAGAAAATTTGGAGCCGTTATCCAAATGAACGGCCAATTAGCCTTGGTTTTGAGGCAGGTTTAGATGTGACGCAACGCAAAGCGACTGTGGATACTTCTTGGAATATGGACCGAACACCTGAAAGTCTGCCTTTTATGCGTAAATTCTTGTTGCACAAATGGCAAAAAGTATCCTTTACCGACATGTTGGTTGCTTACTGAGCTACAAGCTGCGACACTGTTAGTAAATCCCTTTGTTGATCTGATTGGTTGATTTGGCCGTCTATCACCAATATAAGTGGGGATAAGTGGTTTATCCAATCAGCTAACCAGTATTTTTGCCCCTTCCCAACAATTCTCATTGGAAGGTTCCCAGATGGATATGCTGAGCAATTGCGAATCAATCCATCTGGTAGAGTCAGGTTAACAGATGAACACCAGTTGTTCGAAACGGCTTTGGCCGCGTAATGATAGTAATGATACAGTGTGAGTGCAAAGGCTGGTTATATACTAGGAATATTAATTGCTTAATTAGCATTGACCCTTTAAGGACTGTTATGGGCTGATCTTGGGAGGAGCATGGCACTTGTGCACAAGCGCAAACTTCAAAGCATGTTGGTATTTATAATGACATAAGAGTGCGAAGAGGTGTGCACTCTATAAGAGGTTTTATAGATCTGAATATTTTTGTGTGTACACAGATTCTGAGGTTTGGGCGAACACAATGTTTTAGGGAGGGTTTTACGCAGAGTTTAATAAATGAGGCCCCAGGACTGTCGTTATTCAGTTCTCTCCCCACCTCCTGTTAACCTGGCGGTTCCTCTCCTTCACTCAGTCAATGAGCTGCTCGTAAGGGTCGCGATAGTCACCCCCATACCCATACAATACAAACGTATGCAAAGTCTGGTCCACTGAAGGTAATGTTGTGTGGCACCACGTCTCGATTCCCGTCTTGGTGTATTGGATTGATTACCTGTGGATCGAAAGCTTTCCTATGAATCCACACGTACGAAAAGACCCCAAATGAACATCGCTCCAGAACACCTACTCCTCTCTCCGTGGCAATCCGGTAATTTGGTATTTTAAATACCCTCTGATCAGTCTCGCTAAAATACGTGTGTTATCCCCAGTGCTCAGACACTAGTAGAGTGAAAGAGACCTCAAACAAGGAAGTAAATGTTTTCATACAATAATTCCTCCTCTGAGTTATACATTTTCCAAATATATTCAAGCAGTCCCACGGGTAGGGTTATTAAGACTTTACTCAAGCTCTGTTCCTTTGCCCAAAAGGTGCCACAGGATGAATGGAGCCCGTTCTCCCCGATGGGTGAAGAGGATGATATACCCTGCAGGAGGATGCGGAGCGGCAGCTATGTAAAGGCCATGGCTGACGACAGTTGTGATGACAGTGGAGACTCGGATGGAAGCCCGAAGCTGTCCCCCAAGATGCAGGCACGTCGGGCAAGCTATCTGAAAGCAACACAACCCTCACTTACGGAGATGACCACACTACAGTAAGACCCCCACCCCCCTTATTCTGTTGTCTCTGTTTTATCTTCTTTCTCTTTTCACCTAAATATTCTTCCTTTGGTGTTTTTTTGTTGTTAACATTATCCATTCCTGAAGGTCTGTCAAAATATTAAATGAAATTGAATTTGGGATAAACAACACGCAAAAAATAAGCCTCCATCTCAGCTACTTCCCTCCCTCCGTCTCTCAGACATTGAGAAGATGACATTGTGTGTTTGAATGTCATCGACAGGATGGATGGATTCCCTGAACCAATCAGGGAATAGATGCCCTGATTGAAATGCCTGACTCCTTTCTGACTCCTCTCTAATGGATTGCTCTCAAATTAGAGCTCTCGAATCTTACCTACAGCCCTTTGAATATGGAAGATTTACTTTAATTGCCCCTACCTCATTGTACTTACTTAGTTTACTTGACTTGTAGTTACTGCAGGGTTCATGCATGCCCTGTGTAGAAAAAACATATTAAAGGAAAGAAAATCGCACACCCTATCCCATGGCACTAGTTGTGCCCTAGCCCTTACAACCAGGTGTGATGTTGATCAGCCATTATAAGCCATTTCAAATCGACCCATTAGTGACATTAGGCTTGTCGCGATAAGCAATAAATCAATTAATCACATGATCAATTTAAATGAGCTCGCTAATTTTTGCCAGCCACGATAATCCCATTTGTAAAAAAAAAAATATTGATATATATTTTTTTTTTTCTTGTGTCTCTCTATCAAAGAGACTGGATGACAAGAGTTTTCACTCTGGAGCATTGGTCTTGACAGACCCCTCTCCCTAGCATAATAGACCTCTAAAGAATAAGTCCTGCCTCTGAGGCTCCGGTTCCCTCGGTCAAATGTCTATGGGAAATAACATGGGGTTTTGAATGATTGTACCTAACATACTCTGTGGGTGGCCAAGAAGTAAAAGCTGCATCACGTTTTGAACTACACACTTTATCCATCTAGTTTCGACTGGGTTTTTGGGTTGTCAGTGCCGTTAAAGTAACAATAATTAATGCTACTTCAACAACACAGACAATCCAACCCATGTTCTTTCCCATAGACCGAGGGAACCGGAGCCTCGGAGGCAAGACTTATTCTTCAGAGGTCTATAGGCCTGTGTCACAGAACGAATGAAAACCGGAAGAACGTCATGGAGAAGGGTTATGGTGTTTCTGGTTAGCTATTTACAACGGCTGTAGGTGGTGTTATGCGCCTGTAGGTGTAACCCACCTGGAAGAAGAAGAAGATTTACAATTATGGCGGACTTGTGGAGTATTTCTTCCTTCGGGAAAGCGTGGAAGCTGAGGTATGGTTGTCTTCGTCCCGATGTAGAGCAATCCGGTACACTGCAAGAACAACTGCGGGCGGAGGCTGCCATTGTTGTTATTGTTGCTTCGTCTTCTTCTTCTTGGATGACATAATTCTGTGTGTATACCGCCACCTATTGTGTTGCTGGATAACGAACGGAAGTTCTATAACCCTCCTCTGCGTTCGCGGAACCAGGAAATGTGACATAAGCCAAATAGGAGTTAACCCTCGAGTCGTGTCAGTCACTTGTCAGCCGAATTGTCTCTGTTTGGGGAGGTGGAGCCCTGGCGTTACACAGAGTCAGAGCCCGTCTAGTACCCGCATCTTCCTGACAGAGTGTAGCATGAGAGCCCTGTGAGGCATAGCAAGCCAGAGAAAACGCTAGTTGAGATTTGGAGGAATAAAAAAGAAAGAAAGATAGAATTGGTTGCAAAGCCGAACGCAACAACTGCCGTGTGGGAGCACACAGGTTCAAACTGAATGACGGTAGTGAACCATTTAACCTGTGCAAGCCGGTATGTCGCATTTGTTGTAAAACAATAACAACTAAACGCTCAAATACAACAAACATGCATCTGCAATTAAAGCATAATCATCCGATGCAGTTTTCCCAGCTGCAAAATAATACAACAGATCATGGGACGTCTCCGTCTTCCGGACAGTCCACAATAACCGCGGCGTTTAGTCGACAAACAAAGTACAAACAGGACAGTGCAAATGGTGCGCACTCACAGACAGTGTAGTTTGCTTCATGTAGTAGTTCAGGCAGCAGCTCAAGCAGGGGTCCCCAGACATACCTTTCCCGGGCCACATTGACCAGCTCTGACGGGGGGATCCCGAGGTGTTCCCAGGCCAGTGTTGAGATATAATCTCTCTACCTAGTCCTGGGTCTTCCTCGAGGTCTCCACCCCACTGGTCGTGCCTGGAACAACTCCCAAGGGAGGCGCCCAGTGAGCATCCTTACCAGATGCCCGAACCACCTCAGCTGACTCCTTTCTAAGCAGAGGAGCAGCAGCTCTAATCTGAGTTCCTCACAGATGGCTGAGCTTCTCACCCGAGACGCCAGCCACCCTTCTGAGAAAACTCATCTCGGCCACTTGTACCCGCAATCTCATCCTTTCGGTCATCACACATCCCTCATGACCATAGGTGAGGATAGGAACGAAGAACGACCAGTAGATGCGGTAGAACGGTGCGTTAAAGCAACGCAATACCGCCCCCACTGCTCTGATTCTCCCGCCAATCTCATGCTCCATCGTACCCTCACTCGCGAACAAGACCCCGAGGTACTTGAACTCCTTCACTTGGGCTAAGGATTTCCTACCCGGAGTAGGCAATCCACCGGTTTCCTGCTAGGAGTCATGGCCTCAGATTTAGCTTCATGTAGTTTTTATTTCAATTTAATTAATTTTTTTGTATTTTTATTTATTTATTTACTTTCTGTCGATTTTATTTATTGTTTTTGGTTGTTTTGTCCAATTTATTTTGGATATTTAAAATGTCTTCCAGTTTGTGTTAAATATTCTTTAGAAATAAGTTATTGATCTTTGAAAAGTTGTACTTGCATTATTATGCCATTATCATTATATTAGTTGAAAATGGTCTCAAAGGCAAGAAAAGCAAATACACTGACCCTCTGAACTAGTTTACTGATTATCAACACTGACTATCATCACATTTCTACATAATAGACTCCCTTAAATCTCAGTGGTTTTACTCACTCTTACTGCTCCTGTCTGATGGACCAGAGGTCCTGAAATCACACTCTTAAAATGTGAACTATAAGTATAATGAGTATGAAAATAAAATGTTAACCACCTGCTTAAGTTAGACATCTACATTTCTTTCAGGATTTCAACTGAGCACTCACCCAAGCTGCAGATCCGGAGCCATAGTTACTTGCGGGCAGTGAGTGAGGTTTCCATCAACAGAAGTGTAGACACTCTGGACCCCAAAACCCTCCTGAACCCCAAAATGCTGCTGTCGTCGCCACAATATCGCTCACGCAACGAAAGCTACATGAGAGCCATGAGCACCATCAGTCAGGTTGGTGTCAAATATTTCCACTGCCATGACTTACAGTAATGGAATGGAATCTTTGAAGTGTGGTCAACCCAAGTCCCCTCCCTTCGTTTGTCCACCGAAGTGTTCACAAACCTGAGATTGACAGGCCAGATGGAGTCCCATACCAATCATAGTAGAGATGCCCTGATCTGGTCAGGACTAAAGGAGCCAGAAGTGGGATAAAATAACATTTGAGATACAGATAAAAAAAACAAAACAGTTTTGATGTTATCCACTAAGTGATCGACATTACCAGTGCTTATCATTACCTCAGCTATGGGGTAGTAGGGGGCCCACTGTAAATAACACTAGGTGCTTGGGGCCTTTATGGATATATATGATATTACTAGTAGGGCTTTTTATTACTAGTATTACTAGTAGTAGTCAGTTTCTGGTCGATATGCACTTGTTCGACCAAATGCTCATTGGTCACACAATTGCTGATGTTCCTTCATATGGTTTAATATTGCCCAACTTAAGAAAGACTGTTAGTTGTAACTTAGTGAACATTTAGTCTTGTCGAAACCAATGACAAGGTATCACAGAAGCCTGCGATGTGGCAGCATTTTTTTTTTTTAAAGGATGACAAAAAGTCTAAAAGCGTTAAGCATAAGTACTTTTTTTGTCTGTGTGATGCTCCATCAAGTTTCCTGTTGAACTCTCAATGGATTTGAATGTGATTATATCAGACTTGGCCCCTTGGCATGAATCTCAGCACCATCCTTTGGTACTTAATTAAACCTAAAGTCTGTCATTAGTCGTCTATCTCCTACGCGGCCCGACGCGGTGCACTGTGCCTCGTCTGGTGAGACCCGCTTTATATTGAAGCTCTGGC
>OMLJ01118888.1:0-10290 GCA_900302595.1 Gadiculus argenteus | reverse complement strand
GCTTGAGAGATGGGAATAGAGAAATAGTGACACGATAGAGTGAGGGCACTTGGCCAGGGAGACCGGAGAGTCGAAGAAGTGAAAATTTGAGAGTTCAGAGGCTGTGTGTGTGTGTGTGTGTGTGTGTGTGTGTGTGTGTGTGTGTGTGTGTGTGTGTGTGTGTGTGTGTGTGTACATATACTCTCTTTCTCAGAGGTAAAAGCCTCTTGTGAATATTAAAAAACCCTTCAGAATAAAGTGGTTTATTTAGTTTCTTTTGTAATTTTTTTCTTGCTGTCGGGGCATCACTTTGTAAGACTTGACATGCCCATGGCACAGGTCTGTGAATAAGTAGCAAGACTGAATACAAAAGTAAGTTTGAACTTTAACAAGTGAGATGCAAGTTATGTTCAATCCTCTCTGTATTGTATATATGCATACATGCACACATACTCTCTCACACACACACACACACACACACACACACACACACACACACACACACACACACACACACACACACACACACACACATGTTGTGTGTGTGTTTGTATATGGTTGGATATATAATGTGACAACAGCCCTAAGCTGACACGTGTGAGTCAGCTTCCTGCCCTTCTAAAATAATATCATTCCAACTGTTGGACACTAGCACCTGGAGATTCTAAGAGGAGATGACAGGTTGAAAAAGAGATTTAGAGATATTCATAAAATATGAGCCTTACACTTCATTCCTGGGGTAGGACGAGTGGGTTCAGTTTAACAGTGAGACACAGCCTGGTCCTACAGGGCTTATGGGAAAGGTTGAAGTCACCACCTCTACTATTGTATTCTACTCTATTCTACATTATCCCACTCTACTCTCCTACTCTATATTTTTTCTGTAATAGTTTCTACTCTGCTATATTTTTCTCCACTTCATTATTTACTATATTTTTCTCCACAATATACTAATGTATACTGTCTAACGTGTATTATACTTTCTTCTATATACTACTCAACTAAATCCTACTCTACTATATTCTTCTCTACAATACACTCCTCCATCTTCTTCTCTACTATATTCTAGTATACACTACTAAACTGAATTATATTTTACATTTTATTATTTTCTAGTATATTATTCTCTCCTATATTGTAGAATATTCTACCAAATTCTTCCTCCACTATATTCGACTTGAATCTTCTAAATTCTTCTCTACCATATTCTTCTCCACAATATTCTATTCTTCTACCATATTGCCTGGCCTGCTGATGAATGAAGCCAGCAGTCAGGTTCGTCAGGTGGTTTAATCGATGTGTCCTCATCCTCCTCCTGCTGCTTCCTTCCTTCCTCCTCGTCTCCAAAGTTCAATTACACTCCCCACCTCCATCTATCAGGGAGCGAGTGCCAGCCAGCCGGGGGGGCCAAATTAAATCTGGCTGATTTCAATTAGACAGCAGCGCTAGCAGCGCTAGCAGCGTTAGCAGCGCTAGCAGCGCTAGCAGCGCTAGCCAACCAGCGAGAGGCTGTGGCTGACAGGGGCGGAAGTGACAGGGATGGGAGTGACAGGAACACACACCTGCTTAAACAAGTATATGTGGAGTGATACAGTGCCAACTATAAACTAGATAAATTGCTGACTTGTCAAATAATTCAACTATATTTTGTATCATTTCATTTGAATATGAACTGTATTCTGTTCAAAACAGGCATCTGCAGTCTTCCAGATAGAATGGCAGGACGTACAACATACAATAGTGGGTGGGGGGGACTGGAGGTCTATGCAGAGTCTAGGTGAACTCTGAACAGGTGAACTCTGAACAGGTGAACTCTGAACAGGTGAACTCTGAACAGGTGAACTCTGAACAGGTGAACTCTGAACAGGTGAACTCTGATCAGGTGAACTCTGAACAGGTGAACTCTGATCAGGTGAACTCTGAACAGGTGAACTCTGAACAGGTGAACTCTGATCAGGTGAACTCTGAACAGGTGAACTCTGAACAGGTGAGGTTTACGTCTTTTGCGGAAGCTGGTGAACGACTCTGCGATCCTGACATCGGCAGGGAGCTCGATCCACCACTGTGGTCCCAAAACAGAGGAGAGTTGTGACTTCGCTGATGGACCTTTGCTTGCTCTGATTTGGACCTTTGCTTGCTCTAATAGGTACCAGACACCAGTGTCAAGCGTGCAAGGTTTGGACAAGGAGCCATTCCATGTTACCTGTTATAGGTGCGATTCCTCGGGTATGATGTGAAACAGGATAGGGCAGATTCAGCAATGCCCAGTTCGAGAAGGATCTGGTTGTTCACTGTGTAAAATGCTGCGGACAGGTCGAGGAGAATGAGAACCGATGAGAGGGACTTAATATACACACTTATTGTGTGTCCTGAGTCCTGGCACTCAAAAACTGTCTTATCCAAGTTAGCTTTGTTGTACGGGGAATGGGTTAACCTAGCGATGTTAGTGCTTTGCACTTGGTTCTATGAACATCCTTACTGTACCAATGGCGATATATTGTTTCTCCTATTTCTGACAAAAGTACTTATTGTCAGTCACTTTGACTGACAATAAAATAAACAGAATCGAGGGTGCTTTGAAAAATCATACCCCTCGCAATGAAATTCGATTTTTCCAAATGTTTACTTTTAAAGTTTAACACTTAAACGTATGCTATAACTTAACTACTAAAAGCTCTAAAAAATACTAACAATTATACAGATATGTTCTCAACTTTTCTGATGGGAAAAAAGTTGAGAACATGAATCTTTACCTCTCTATTGGATTAAGAGATCTTTTTTATTTCTCTTGGTGCTCAGAAAAGGGCACTCGCTATTGAGAATTGAAGGTTATCTGAGATTAGGTGGATTGCTCGATCCACAGCGGGACTCTTGTAAGGAGTAGACAGGCAGAGATGGATTATGGGGTCTTTATGTAGATTCAGGCGCATACAGGATTATTATTCTCAAATGTGTGTGGTATCTGCAATGTGACAGAAATACATATAGGTTATTACACAGGTAATCATTAAGTATGCTGGATATTTGTACGCGTCTGACGTATTTTGTAGAGTCCGCAGGATGAGACAAAATACAAAGTAAAAATATACAGCAGTACTGAACGGCTAACTGTGTAATAAATGATTTATTATACGACAAATAAATCAAGGAAAGATGAGTTTCCCACCATTTATTCTGCCGCGTTTAACTGTCGTTTGACTGCGTGCTGACGCAGCTGTGCAATCAGTTGTTGAACCGTGTAATATCGCCCTATATTTGCACTCTAAAAACACATATTTGCACTTGATATCTCGCACGTTGGGTAATGAAACCAAATATCAGTACATAAATTAACCGGTTACAACAGCGAGATGCAGTAATAAATGATAATTGATTGCAATGTTCAATGTGAAATGGCCGCGATGCGAATGCGATAGAGGCTGCAATGTGAAAGTGCTGTAGTAGCGCAATACATTGACATGACAGTTAGGTTTAAGTAATTAACACAACATAAACCAACGTGATATCACACTATATCGTGCTCATGCGCACAAACGTTCATGATTCATGTCCCAGATCACGATTTTCCGACTTTTTTCGTGCTACACAGAAAGAAATGTAAACCAATGCATTTTCAATAGGGTTACGGTTACAGTTACGGTTACAGTTTAGGGTTAGAGTTAAGTCGGAGAAATGCTCCCATTCAAAATGCATTAATTTACATTTTGTTGTGTGTAGCACGAAAAAAGTCAGACTATCGTGCTCTAGGATACGATTCAATGGATTAATAATGTTTGTGCGCATGAGCACGATATCGCGTGAGACAAATAGTTTACGCTGCAGCAACAACAAAATCACATCCGAGGTACAGTCCAGAGATACAGCACCAAGTTACAGCAATGAATAATGCTGTAACTTGGTAATGAATAAAAATGAGAAGTAGGCTACAAACATGTTCTGATGCCAAATATTTCTCTCTCACACACACACACACACACACACACACACACACACACACACACACACACACACACACACACACACACACACACACACACACACACACACACACACACACTCAACCTATGCACTACAAAACGTCTTTGAACTGTAACGACTGCCAACTGCACTGTTTTTATCACACACATTATGAAGCATCATGCACCGAATAAATTCAATATCAGGCCTTGGAGAGATTTTCCTGTAAGAGGTCTATTGGGCCTTTGAAGAGAAGCTCACATCGACGGCCTTTCTGGGACGCAAATAGGTTAATCACCATGTCATTGAAGTCGAGTGACACGCAAAATTAACGATTTTGTTGCGTGTCCTAGTTGGACACCGTTTTGGCGATGTGCCCCCAGTCTATTTATTTCATTTTTTTCTTCCAAAGACATCAACGAAAATGGGTGAGTCAGTAGATAGTCCACCTCGTTTAGTATTCCAACAGTGACAGTCACTGTCACTGTTGGAGGTGTTTGTGATGTTATTGGCAGAAAGTCAATGGTCTGGGCCAGAGCTATAGAGAGAACAGAGTTGTGACACTCTCATAGCACTCCATTGTAAGCTGAGAGGCTGCTAGTGAATGCTCTCAATAGTCTATCCCTGTGGAAGGTGCTGAGGGCAGAAGGGGGGAGGTCAGCTCTCCTCATCCGGCGAAGGAAGTGGAGGTGTTGCTGTGCCTTCTTTACCAGAGAGGTGGTGTTGATTGACCATGTCACACCCCGGTATGTTGTCAGCAGTGGCGGCTGGTGGTTTTTAAAGTGAGGGAGGAAGGACTGCGCACTTGGTTGCCGTTGGCCTGCTTCACTGTTAGTGGCGTATGGTGGAATAAGTGTGTGAGACTCAAGTTGTTTCAGGGTGTTTTGATGAACTACAATCTAGCAGGGAGGGATAATTATGTGAATAAAATGTATACAGATCCACCAGTGGAGGTATTGTACTTTAAAAGCTGGTGGGCAGCATGTCTTGGACTACAAGAAGGAAAGGATGCAAAGACAATAAGTCAAATCAGGCCTACTCTTGATTTTTAAAACTAAATACAAATTCTGTGCCTATCATTGGACCTATTTTTGCCCTCAATGACTGAAGCTATTAATTGTAATTTGGATATGTTTATTTTCAGTTACAATTGTTTTATGATTCCATGCTCTGAATCATTCACTAACATCCTTTAACAATATCAACCAGTACGGTCAGAGTAACAAACTAATAAAGGAACAAGAACATAATTTCACAGCTATTTACATAAGCTGTAAGCCTAACACTGTTTGAGGCAAATGTGGATGTTAATGGATGTTTCAGAATGTTGGTCGTCCGTCTGTCCGTCGCTACCGTTGCTAGAAGTGGTTTGTAGGATGGCATTAGCATAAGGGAACAGCTCTGAATGCCTGTTTAATGTTGGTGTATACCTGGTCAAGAATGTTCTCTCCCCTGGTCGCAAAGTTCACATGTTTGTGGTAATGGGGAAGTACTGTCTTCAAATTGGCCTGATTGAAACCACCAGCGATTATATAGACAGAGTCTGGATTAGAGTTCTGCATTGAGCTCACAGATGATACAGCGTAGACAATGCATCCTTATATGCGTTATCGCACTGGGTGGGATGTAAACAGCTGTGATGTTGATGGCTGTGAATTCTACATCCGGAGAACAATAACTTGAGACAATTTTGGCGTGAGTGCAGCAGCTGTTATTGATGAGAATACATACACCACCTTCCCGAGATTTTCCACTGAGAGCATGGCTCCTGTCCGCTCGGTGTTAGTCCGGAACCTTCTGATTAAGCCAGGTCTCAGTGAGGATGACGGCGCTGCAGTCTCTCACCTTATGTTGTGTAGTTAAATCCAGTCTGAGGTAATTTTTTTGGTAATTTCCTCTGAAATGTTATGATTAAATTTAACTCTAGCCATAGTCAGTTCAATCAATCAATTTAATCAATTTATTATTTCAAGTGCAGTCTCACCATTGAAATTGGTAACCATGGTACAGGGAAGCAATGATACTCTGTGGAGGCGGTCTTATAGAGTTCTCTTTCAAGTTCTTGTCTTTGTTTCTGTTCTTCCAGTTTTTTTAAAGAAACATGAAATTATTAGTCCCCTCAAAGTGGCTTTTGCAGCTTCCCATATGATATTGGGCTCTATAAGGGGATCATTATCTTCCCTTATGTAATTGGTAATCCACCCTTGCATTTTGGATTTGAATTCTTTATCCTTAAGTAAAGAAGTATCAAATGTCCATTGGTTAAAATGTAAATGTTCATATTCCAAATGAATAGTTCAATTAATTCTAGCATGATCTGAAACTATGATTTGATTTATTCCACAATCTTTTACCATATGAATGTATTTTGAGTGGATAAAAAATATCTATTTCTGAATATGAATTATGGACATTTGAGAAAAAAAGTCTAGTTTTTAACATTTTGATTTTGTTTGTTTGTTGTTTTGCCAGTGAGGCCACATCAGTGAGGCCACATTCTGCACATAACCCATTAAGGACCTTTGAGAACCACTCCAAATCCTTTACAATTTTCATTGAAGAGCAGAACCATGTCAGACATGAATGTTGGTACATCGATATTAGGTGCATAGACGTTTTAAAAAGTTATTGGTTTATAGATAGAACCCAATAGCAAAACAAATTAATTCTGATTTTTGCAGTTTGAATGGGATGTTTTTACTTCAGCTATTTTTCATCAAAATAGCTGTTCCTCTACTATGATTTTGTATGAAGAAAAGTAAACCTGATCAACACAGTCCCTCTTTAATTGCATATGGTCATTGTCAGACAGATATGTTTCTTGTACGGTAATGCCATGAACTAATGGAATAGACTCTGGAAACCCACTTTATTTAACAGGGCTGGCTAAGGAGGGCTTCTCATCCGTGATGATCTGCTCTCGGTCACTGTCAGAGGAAGCTGGCCCCGACTTCAGTGTGTGTGTATCTGATATACTGTCTATGACAGGGCATGAGTCTTGGGGAGGGGTGTTTCTACACCAGCTCTGGATTGGCCGGTGTAGGTATATCAGGTATTACTACTCATTTTATCCGACCTGAGTGCGAGGACCAGTTTCAACAGGAGCAGAGAACAGAAACATCTGCGCCGATACGCCCTGGCAAGTTACCTGGCCCCCACCGTTGGCCTTCTGCAATATGGATGGAATGTATTTGTATATTTCCTAATTTGCCTTCATAGAAGTGCTCCTAAAGTTTCCTCAGGTCAGGGGTGTGTATAATCTTGCCACGTAGGCCTTATTTCGATATGTATGTTACTTCAGTTATAATCACAAAAGCGATCATTGAAAAAAACAGCTCCCTGGTTCAATGTAGAAACTCACACCCTGAAGCGACGATTCAGAATCCTTTGACTAAACTTGACTAAACTTGAGGTCTTTCATCTTGCATGGCATAACAGTCTGCTCACCTATAAGGTTGCGCTGATTACTGCTAGGAACGCCTACTTTTCCAGCATCATCAACGAGAGTGTAGGCTCCTCCTTCTTAGAAGGTACATTCATGGATTTCTTTGAAAACAAGATTCAATTGATTAGAGAGGAAATTGATGCTTGCAGTGCATCTTATCCTCCACCCCTTGCGAGGCAGGATGGGGTCTTGCCCTGTAGGATGGGGAATTCTGTGGCATCTTTCCTGGAGTTCAAGACAATCCCTCTGGATGAACTTGAAAAGGTGATAGAGCCATCAAAACTAACAACTTATGTATGTTGGATCCTCTGCCTTCCAAAGTTCTTAAGGAACTTCTTCCAACTGTGGGGGCTGCAATCCTCTCGCTTGTGAATCTCTCACTTTCTACAGGAATTGTTCCCTCTAGTTTCAAAGCTGCAGTGATAAAACCATTACTCAAAAAGCCTGGCCTAGATCCTGAACTAGTCAGCAACTATCGGCCTATATCAAACCTCCTGTCTAAGGGGCAGGAAAGGATTGTAGCAAAGCAGATTGTCGATTATCTGACGAGGAACGATCAATTCGAACCCTTCCAGTCCGGGTTCAGGACTTTCCACTCAACTGAAACTGCTGTGACAAGAGTGGTCAATGATATCCTTCTTGCTTTGGATAAAAATATGAGCTTGATGCTTGTGCTGCTCGATCTTAGTGCTGCGTTTGACATGATCAACCTCAGCATTCTTCTTCACCGCCTGGAGCATTATCTCGGTTTCGGGGGTACGGCTCTTCGCTGGCTTGATTCTTACCTCACAGACAGAACACAATTTGTGCTCCATGAGGGTGCAGAATCAAAGCACTGCAAACTACGCTTTGGTGTACCACAAGGGTCGGTCCTTGGTCCATTGCTTTTTGCAATCTACATGCTTCCTTGGGCGACGTTATACGCAACTTTAGAATTAGCTTCCACTGCTATGCAGATGACACCCACCTCTTTATTCCTGTAGAATCTATGGACTCAGCGCAGATCAAGAATGTTGAGTCGTGTCTGAGTGATGTGAAGAGGTGAATGTCACTGAATTTCCTGCAGCTTAATACTGGGAAGACAGAGATGATAATTCTTGGCTCAAAACTGGATCAGAGAGAATTGGAGACTGTGTCTCACTGTGGCTGGATAGCTTGGCCATCCCACAGCGTGCATGTGTCAGAAATCTTGGTGTCCTGTTTAACCCCATGTTACCCGCATGTGCTTTGACAAACATGTTAGAAGCATAACTAAAACAGCTTTCTTCCACTTGAGAAACATTGCAAAAATCAGACCAATGTTATCTGCAGCAGATACAGAGACGCTGATTTACGCATTTATATCATCAAGACTTGTACAGAATGCTGCAGCTTCAGGAACTGGACTTCTTTTGCTACCAAAGGTAAAAAAAGAAATCGGCTGGACATAGGGCGTTCGTCTACCGGGCACCCTTTCCTTGGAATAGTCTGCCATCAGTGATCAGGGAAGCTGACTCGGTGGAGCTATTCAAAGCAAAGCTTAAAACGCACCATTACCGCCTTGCATTTGAGAGATAGTGGTACATAAACGATACAGACTACTATACATTATACTATATACTATACTATGTATATACTATACTATTAAACATGTTTATGATACTATTATACATAGTATTATACATTTCCACTATGTACTTTTCCCCTCTAATACACTTTTTTGTTGGTTTTAGCATGTTGCTGTGACTGCGACTGGATGCCTGGACTTTCCACACTGCTAACCGACCAGCACCCCATTGTCAATTTTAATGTTCTGCATGTATGATGTATGTCAATTGTGGCACCCATTGTACTCCTGACCATCCCTGGAAAGAGGGATCCACTCTGCGTTTCTTCCCAAGATTTCTTCCTTGCTGATTAAGGGAGTTTATTCTTGCCTGTGTGGGGGATTGGGTCAGGGTGGTGTCATAAATATTTGGCCTGTTAAGCCCTTTGAGACTATAATGGTGATTAAGGGCTATACAAATACAATTGAATTTAATTGAATCATGGTGGATTTGGGGAGCCAAAATTAACTCAACCATCTCCTTGAGCTCTAGACAGAGTGACCCACCAGATTATTGTTGGATTAACACCAACCAACATGGGAACATATGCAACAGACACCAGTTCTGCAATGCAGAATCACAAATATTTGTGTGTATTTAAACTGCAATCCGTTTAGTTGAGCATAAGGGGACTGCTTATCCTGTTTCACTAAATTACAAATATATACTGCTAAGCCATTAGTAACTAAACTTTACATACGTTTTGACTCAAACATGGGGAAGGCCTGTACAGACACGGACCTATTTGAGTGAATCGAAGGGTGAGTCAAACTTGCTGAGCCACTGAGCCATGGCCAGTGGCAGACAGCTGGAAGACATTTACATTACATTTACATTAAGGGCATTTAGCAGACGCTTTTATCCAAAGCGACTTACAATAAGTACATTTGTCATAGGAAGTGTCACAATACATCGCTATCGGTAAAATGAGGATGTTCATAGAACAAAGTGCAAGTGCTGGCAATCGTCAAACCAACCTATTCCCATTAGTACAGTAGTGATAGCCAACTACTGCAGGTGATACGCAAATTACTAAACAGTATACATCATATACTATCCTATACATTTGTTAAAGAGTTACAAAATTGCCCTTGCCCTTAGGGATGGGGGATGTTGTGGCAAATGACACTTATGAATATGAATATTAATAAGAGAATATGCTGCCTAAACCAGATGAGATTTTTAAATGCAAAAAGCACACAATACTTGTAGACAATCATGGTTGTATTTTGATAATGGTGTTACAGTGACATACAAGACGATAATACAGCACAACATGGAAACATAACATCTTATACACGCTGAATGTCTCCCCCCTCTCTG
>OMLJ01118883.1:0-13096 GCA_900302595.1 Gadiculus argenteus | reverse complement strand
GTCCCATTCAAACTGCATTGGTTTATATTTTGTTTTGTGGAGCACGAAAAATTTGTTTCAGTTTTTGATTAAGTCTGCTGCAAAAATCTGAAATATTTACATATATATTACTAGAAGATGCATGTCTGCGCACAACCTCTCCTGAAGCGTCTCTTGCTCTCTCTCTCTCTCTCTCTCTCTCTCTCTCTCTCTCTCTCTCTCTCTTAATCTCTCTCTCTCTCTGTTTCGTTTCGTTTAGTCCAGCACGTAAATAGTCAGAGAAACGCTCCCATTCAAAATGCATTGGTTTACAATTCGTTCTGTGTAGCACAAAAAAAGTCAGAAAATCGTGCTCTGGGACACGATTCAATAGATTAACGTTTGTGTGCACGAGCACAAAATCGCGTGATACCGGGTTTGACAAGGACACTGCTTTCTGCAGTGTCCTTGTGATGCAATACACTCTAGCGAAGGTCAACATGCAGAGGAGAGTGCTCCGGCAGGAAGTGGGTTATGATTGAAACTAAGGTTGATAGAACGGTTCAGCCTCTGACTGTGTTATAGCAAATGACAATTATCTGCTTGACGACGAAGTGCATTAGCTTATTTAAGTGGGCCTGAGTCCCCCTTGAAGCCCTCAAGGGGGGCTAGTTCATCACTCACTATAGGAACCAAAGCTCTTAATACTATATATACGATATTTGAAGGTTCAAGTTTTTTAGAATAGAGCAAAGAGTCAAGGCAAATCAACTGCTGCTGCCAAATGGGCCATTAGTGCGTGCAGGAAAAACCGAGATCTCTGGCCAAAGAGGACAGTTAGTTTAAACCGACAAAAGAGCATATAAAACTAGACACAAAATTCCAGGGAAATTTCGTGCCACGGGGCTGCTACCGGGATGTGTACATAGCGTTGATATATATATATAAATATATATATATATATAGTATATATGTAGTATATATGTATATATACTACCGGGATGTGTACATAGTGTTGATGAGATTCTTGATAGATTTCAAACAATTCCTATTCAGTGAATGTATTCCTCGCACACACACACGATCACAGATGTAAACCTGGATACCCTGATCTATCCACACACATACAGACACCTTAAGTTGTGTGTATATATATATACTGTATATATACTATATATATATGTATATACATACAGTGTATATATATATACAGAGAATATATATATATATATATATATATATATATATATTTACTGTATATATATATATATACAGTAAATATCTCTGAGAGAGAGAGAGAGATAGTGTGTGTGTGTGTAGTAATTAGTAGAAGTACTAATAGTGTTGTGTTCACTACACTGTATGTATGTAGTGCCACGGCTGACCCAGAAATACCCATCCATTCCCGATCAGGCCACACGTTTTGACGTTTTTACTTTTCACGTTTTCTCAAAGCTTACGTTTTTGGAAGGAATACATTTCCCATTCATTTTCAATGGATGAGATGTTTTCGCACTTTGTGCGAAAACTTAAGGCGCGATCACTCCGAAAATTCACAGGAATGTAGTTACATGCACAAATTATACACCAGAATGTAGGTGTGCTTGTCCTCTCTCCTACAATGTGACTTTCATACAGATCAAAGTCACGGTTTTTGAATAAATCGCCCAAGAGTGCAGCAATACCTAACATTGTTCTCATCCACTTCCATGTAAAATTCTGTCTCAAATCCGTTTCCAAAACGATCTTTTCCCGATTTCAGATATAGGGATCTGATTAGGGCCAGGAAAATCGCTTTCTCTCTCTTGCTTTAGCTTAGCAATTAGCAACATTAGCTGTGAGTCACAGCTGCGTGCGATGGGAATTACCAAGTTTTGACGTTTTTACTTTTCGCGTTTTCTCAAAGCTGCGGGACTAGTTACGTGCCAAAGTTTTTGGGAAGAATAATAATAATAAATAGTTTTGAGCAATAATAAGAGATGCCTCGAGCTTTTGCTTATTATTGCTCTCTCCTTCACTGCTATTGCAGTGGAGGAGAGTGCCCTGTGCAAAGCCGTGGCACTAAATAGTCTTGAGCAATAATAAGAGATGCCTCGAGCTTTGCTCGAGGCACTCTCCTTCACTGCTGTTGCAGTGGAGGAGAGTGCCCCGTGCAAAGCCGTGGCACTAATAATAAATAGTCTTGAGCAATAATAAGAGATGAGCACTCTCCTCCACTGCAACAGCAGTGAAGGAGAGTGCCCCGTGCAAAGCCGTGGCACTAATAATATAATCTCTGTCTGCTTTTGTAATGAAAGAGGTTTCCGAACGTTCTCATGCCTAGAATGTCATACTAGGGTACCCCACCAACAAAATTTTGTTCAAACCACATCCCTTTTACAATGAATGAATCCATTTTTAATATTAGGCTATATATAAACAGGGCTGCCTTAACGCACGGGCTTACCTGGGCTGACGCCCCAGGGCCTATGACGATCAGGGGGCCTATCACGAGCTGAAACGGGGAGGGAGCATGGTACACTGTAAAAATTGATTAAAAAAATTGCGTCAACTTGTCACATCTAATTTTTTTTGTTTTTCTCAAATTACAAAAAATTGTTTGAACAATGTAAATAATGTAGTAATGTTAATTCAAAAATATAATGAAAACCAAGGAAAATTTTCAAATACAATGAAATCATAATTTCAACTTGCAATTAAATTTTTTTATGCTTTGCATTAACTTATATTTTCACCCTGGCTTGAGCCAAAATCTTACATAACTACAAAGTAATATGTAGTATGAATACAATGTATTTTTTTCACTTTCAGAAAAACTAATGAAATTGCATCAACTTGTCACAAGTAATGAAATTACTTACCTCCAAGATAAAATTATGAAAAGACGCAGTTCAACTTCTCACATTTCTTTTATTACATTTCTAACATTACAGTAACCTTGTCAAATGGTTTTGAGGTGAGCTGGGCTATTCTTTAAAATATAACTATACAAATTAAATAAATAAATATACAATTAAATACTTTTCAGTCCAGTTGTTCAAAAGCACAACAAACAGCTCAAAATGGTGAGGTAGGCTAATCTTTAGATAATATAAAAAAACATATACAAATAAATAATAATTATGTATGAAAATACAATGTACATATAAAATATAATATTCTTTCAAAAGCCCCAAAACAGCTCCAACAATTATTATTAACAATAATTCCTCAGAAGAGACATGACAACTGGTGGCAGTAAAGCATTCATATTGGGTTTGGCGCTCCATTCATTTCATGGTGGTAATGCATTTAGCACACACGCACATAACAACCTGCTCAGAAACACACATGCACACACAGACACACACACACAGACCAAGTAGTAAGGGGGCCCTGTATATAAATATATATATACATATTTTGTTTTTTTAAGGATAATGTAGACTGCCCATCCCTGTGCTGAACCCAATAAAACTAGTTTCTGCTCACATTCTTAAGCACATGTGTCTGTCAATGCTGTTGTACACACAGGTGTTCTTGTTTGCTACTGTGTACGATGTGCCTATGAGTGAATGTGTATAATATGCTTGATGCCACGAGAGTCTTAATTCCAAATGGAAGCAGCAGTTAACCTTGTTAGGTGTGGTTCTGGGGCCAGATGGCCTCCATTAGGAATACATTACAGTAACGGCGCTTGGGGGAATTTTAAACAATTCCCTCCACTCCATTTGTTCAAATGCACTTTAGTTGTGCATTCATCTATGTGTTTCCTCTGCTCTTGTCTGTTCTACCTTCTTGGATCTCACAGGTCATCCCCTGCACAAGGTCATCCCCTGAGATTTGATCTAATCCTTTGGATTGGGTTAGACCTTAATTAGCATGGAAATTTGTTTCAAAGGCCACATCATTCGCCTCATTTAAGCAATTTCTTTCAATGGTGGGTTTTTAGTGCAAGAGTATTGCTGGATTCACACCAAACTCACTGGACAAAAGTCTGGCTTTCTAAAATATATCCTGATCTCAAACCCGTTAGTGACAGTGGTGGATAAGGTCCGGCCTCATTGATTCATGTTTTGGTCATGCCCTTCTCTTCACAACTACTGGTCCAATGTCTTTGATACCTCATCGGGGGTACATCGGGTGCCCTTTCATCCAGTTGCATCAACAGCTTTCTTTGGTGTAATACCAGATACATTGGCCCTGCCCACAATTAAAGCTGACCTTGTGGCCCTCCTGACCGTATTGGCTAGACAACTGATATTACTTTGTTGAAAGTCATCATCTCCTCCATACCATGGGTCTTGGATAAGAGATGTCTTACACTTGAATAAACTAGAAAAAATCAAATACAGAGTGCATTTTCTGACCTTGTGGGCAAAGTTGTTAAAGTCCCTGGACTTCTTGAAATGCATCCTGTTGTTCCCCCAATCCGAATGCCATTCAAGTTGTGTGCTGAACACAAAGGCGGGCTAACACAAAACCATAAAGTGACCACCACTTTGGTTCCTCTGTTTAGGTGACATTTCGACTGGAGTTTGAGTTCAGTCACTCCGTCTTCTTGGATCATGTGAGAATCAGCCTCCAAGCCTCCAGGTATGATTGCTTTAACATTTAAACACAGATGTGTATAGCTCTCCCATGGCCATTATATCTTAGTTGATGTTATTGGAATAGTTCATTAATAGCTCAGGTGGATCAGGTGGATCAACTTGATAATAACTTGACAATTTTACACAAAATATATTTCCCCATTAATTGGGGTGTTGCAAATGGAGTTGTTGTGATGCAAGAAACAATTTAGACATGTATGACAATAAGGTATTACAGATGATATAAACAGTGGGCAAAGTCCAACAATTAACTTATCTCAGATGCTTTTCATATCTTTAAATATCAGTATTCAATATCAAATGTCTCTGTTTTTGTTTCAAAGTGATGGAGAGGAGATGAGCTTGTCTGACAACTTCAATGACATTCATTACTCACTGAAATACCAGACGGACCTTCTATTCACCAGGTGTGTCTTTTGCATCGATTTTTGTCCTGTACATTTCCCTTGGCTCTTCTATCTACTTTTCTCTCGCTGAGTTATTAGCTTCTACTGTTCATGGGAGTTGACATTTAGATCCAGCATAGAGGACTCAGCACTAAGGATTTGTACAATGTGCACTTACAACAAGTCACGTAATACCTAATGCCATTAAAGTGAAGTCTCTATTATGTTTCCCTCTCGCTATCTCTCTCGCCCTCTCTCTCTCTTTCTCTTTTTCTCCTCCAGGGATTCTTATCCGAGACGCTATGACATCAAGTCAGATCTGTCTCTTGAGGAGCCTGGAGTTATTGGTCCCCCATTCAACTTCACTTTCCAGGTGAGATCTGACTCACCCATCCCACCTGAATATTTAAATGCACTGAGACTCATGGTCACTGTTGGAATACACTCTATTGTTTATTTTTACCAGATCCAGAACTTAGGCTTTTTCCCAGTCAAAGATCTGCAGCTCAACATCGAAATCCCAGAAATGACAAAGAATGGTAACCAGCTCCTGCGTATCGCTGACTTCTACATTGACCAGGTAGGAGGTGTAGCTAGAGCCGGTTCAACGTCAACAATAATGTTCAACGTCTCACTCTTTGAGGGACCTTGCACGCACTCTCAACACAGACAACACATTTTGTTTAGACACCTTGTGTACATCACCCTATAATTCCTGTCCTTCTATAGGTCATGTGTCATGTTTCTCTATCTGTATTTGTGTCTGGGGAAGAAAGCCTCGGGCTCATTGAAAAGGATATACATGCAACCCACAATTATAATAATAATCACATTGGGATTGTTTGATTGTTATGATTCATGGTTTATAAACATGCAGAGTGAGTGGCCAAAGCTTGTGTTATTTGGCAGCTTACAGTTCCTCTCTCTCATCATTGCGGAGCTGGATGGGAGTGCCTAGTGAGGCTGGCGAGGCGCTTGTTGACCATAGACCATGGGGGTGGCTTACAGGCTGTGGTTGTGTGTGTGATATCTCCCCCCAGACAGACGGCACGCAGTGTGTTCCCCCCCAGCACGTTGCCCAGAGCCGGGCCTCCCCGGAGGACCTGTCCCGCTTCTCACGTCTGGTATATATAGTATATATTTAATATTTATTAAGTAAGGGATAATGTACAGAACACCGTCATTATCGTGAAATAATCCCAGACAGGGCGAACAGAGACACCTCCGCTTCGCATCGGTGTCTTGCTTCGCCCTGAAGGGAATTATTTCCCTGTTATTTCTAAAAACAAATAACCACTCCCTTATAAACAGAAACATAATACAATCCATACATCCATGCATTATCCTGCTTATTACACGGCTACTTGTCAAAACGAAAAAATAACTTCACACGGTGTGTCTTTTTACAATGTATTTGTTATCAGCATTCGTAGTGTCGTGCATCAGCAGAGAAACAGTCTGCCAAAGACGTTGACGTCGCTTAGCAAACGAGTATGCTGGGGTTGATTACTGGACTACGGAGTATTGGATTAGTGTAGTGGAGTAGTGCGGAGTGATACGAGAAAAGTGACTTTCCTTGACAGCAGTCATTATATGCATAGCAACGGTCATTATATGCATAGCAACGGTCATTATATGCATAGCAATGGTCATTATCGAAAAATTATTCACCACCGGAAGTCGGGAAGGCCCATGCAAGTGAATGGAGCGTTCCAGAGCATTGAGAAGAGCCGTGTAATAAATATATATAATTTAATTATATCCACCTTCTTTCTCAACACACATCTCTAAATCGTTCCACGATGTAACTTCAATACCTCCTTGTTCGTTCTTGTTCCTCTTTGGATGACGTCCACAACGCCTCAACAGAACCAGTCCAACACCCTGATTCTGCCCATCCAGTGCACCGTCCACTTGGACACATGCCGACAGGTGGATGTGAAGATCTCCGGGGTGCTCCGGATAGACACGCTGCATGCGGTGAGCCGTGCTCCTAGCTCTCCCTACGCCTCTCTCCATCTATTGCCCGTCTGAATGTTGCCAGATTGGGAGAGATGTAATTCTACGACGTACCGGCTTGCAGGATGACATGATGTCATTGTTTATTGTCTTTCATTAGCACAACAATTATACACTACACTGTTTCCTTGTCTTTATTAGAAATCTTTTTTTCTCCAGCAAAGACTTCAGTGTCATATTCATCATCAGCACATAGGCCCCATGGGACACATTCTGAAAGCATGAGTACACGTAGGAGACCTACGAGAGAAACAGATGCCAGAGCACTAATTATGCTATATTCCATCTGTTCATGGTAATGATAATACATTTTGCTCTCGCTGGGTTTGTTCTGTTTTCTCATCCAGCTGCAGTTCAAAATCCTGGAGCTTGTGACGAGTGCGTCGGTTGTGCTGGACTCCACCAGCCCGCTGTTTCTACACGAAGACAGACCACTCAGACATGTGAGTCAACAACAAGCTTTGACACACCAGCTTTGGTATAAGCCTTTGTGGGAAACGTCAATGCAGAGAGGGTGGCTGTTTTAACACCGCACTACAAAGCGTGGTTTGACCAAATAGCCTATGATGTGGCTTTGATTTTGTTTTTATAAGGTCTATTTTAGAATACACATAAAACTGATAGAAGTTGAATTGGTAACATGTAGTCCAGTCATTTTAGGGGTTAGGGTTGAACAAATTGCAACAGAAGCAAACTCAACTGATTTTGTATCCTCAATATGTCCTGAGTAAGGAAAAAAAAGCCCTGAAGAATCCCAATAGGGGAAAGTTTCGAAAAAGACTGAATATACCCTATTCATACGCCCATTCAGTATTTTTCTCATGCTGATGGGAAAAAAAAATGAACCTTCAGATATCACCATGACATTTATTGAGTTGATTACTTACATCAAGACAAACAAAAAATGTATCACAAGTTTTTTACATTTTTTTGTTAACATGGGCAAACTGGGCATAATCTAATGACGTATGTTCTAATTTGCATAAATACCAGAACGGGGCCCCGGGCCATGGCACAGCTGGCTGGGGCACCCACACCGTACGTCGGTGACCCGGGCCCAATTCCCGGCCCTTAGTCATTTCTGGATCCCACCCCGACTCTCTCTCCCACTCGCCTCCTGTCGCTCTCTACTGTCCTACCTGATTAAAGGCATAAAACGGCACAAAAATGCATAAAACGGCACAAAAAAATCTTCAAAATGTTTTAACATTTAATAAATACCATAACGGATCTAAACATTAGGTATAACCAGATGAAAATGTCTTGTAGAATCTTGTTGACATCTTAGAGTGCAACAAATGTCACCATAATGTCATTCATTCTATCGTCAACTGTCAACTGTCAAACTCAACTGTCAATCAACTCTCAGTAAGCTGTCACTTAGTGACAAATATTTCCTTTTGTTTCTCCTACATGGATAATTCAACTTACAGTAATAAAACATACCTGGTGATAAACTACACTTTATTGGGATCATCTGGATGTGGATGTTGAGCTGTGGTACCGCTATTATTGGTGAAAAGATGTCAAGTTTAGGATTGGTGAATATTTCCACTACACAGTTGTGTTAGCTAGCTAAGCTAGCAGCAGCAAAGAACTAGTTAGCTGTCTCGAGACTAATTGACATGAATTACTTCATGGCAGTGCAATGCCTACGATAACCCATGTATCCATATCTTAATGAATGATAATATTTGCCTGTAATAAGTGTGATAAATAGAATATGGTTTGTGGTTATCTTCATGCTACTCTAGCCTAACACTTTATCTCTTATCTAGAGTAGACTATGGCTACACACTGCACAACACTGGTTCTGACTGTCCACATAAATGTCAGTTGAAGTAGGATTCAAAGTGTCACCATGTTAAATTGCTTAGATAGAAGCTATAGTTATATTAACAAAACCAAAACAACAGTAGGCTAAATTATGATGACGATGAGTTACATTTGGAAATAGCAAGAAACAATAATTTTGTTCTATACTTATGGTTTTCTTTCTCCCTTTACTTCCTCCCTTTACTCCCCCATCCTGCAAGTAGGATGTTGATGGATCAGGGTCACTTAGAGAAAAGGGAAGTTTGTCTATCAACAAGGCTAGTAAAAGATGAGACAACGTTCTATTCTACTCGAACTATTTATGCAAATTAGCACCTACGTAATTAGATTTTGGTCAGTGTGGCCATGTTAACAAAAAAAAAAAAAAATAGTAATAGCCTACATTTTTTGTTTGGCTTGATGTAAGTAATCAACTCAATCATTTTCATGGTGATATCTGAAGGGTTTTTTTTCCCATCCCAGAAAAATACTGAATGGGCGTATGAATAGGAATATTTCTGTCTTTTTCTAAACTTTTGGGATTGGGATTCTTCTGGGCTTTTTTTCCTTACTCAGGACATATTGAGAATACAAAATCAGTTGAGTTTGCTTCTGTTGCAAATTGTTCAACCCTGACCCCTATTTTTGCTTAAAATGACCAGACTAATGTTACAATATGGGTACAATATAACACTAAACATTACTACACTACTGCTTGAGTAGGAAGCATTAACTAGTAATAATTTGGTGTTAATAGCCGCGTACCGACCAGGACGTTTTCAGTCCCAGGCTTTTTTTTTTGGCTACGACAAGGAGGTAATGGGTGGGGCATTAGCTCCTTGTCGTTGTGTACGCACCACAGGGAAGTCCGAGAGGCTTACCAACGGAGGGTCGACGAGCTACGAGCGGCTCAGAAAAGCACCACCTCTGCTGGAGGATTTTCTGAGCCGCTGTAAGGGCCCTGACATAGTCAACGCGAGCGATGCGAGCGACGCGCTCTCTTTCATAGACAACACAGCAATGCAAGCGTCAGGGGAGATCCATGAAATGCACTAGAGCGCCCACGCAACAGGTGGCAGCAGAATCACCGGTGACTTTGCGGGGGACATGCTGGGTGACATTCCGGGTGAAAGAATGTATACTTGAAAGAATGTGCAATACTTGCAGTATCGCCCCCACCGACAACACGTAGGATTGCGTGCGTCGGCGCGTCGCGTATCAAAAATCAAGACGACACATTTTGCTACGCATCGATGCATAATGGCGGCCGATGCGTAACGCTGCGTGGCCTTGCATTGACTATGTCAGGGCCCTAAGAGTCCCTGAGGGGCGGATCCGGAGTGGATCCTCTCCAGGGGCGGAGTGGCCGTCGGGACAATCAGTTTTCCCGGTCGGCCACCGAGATCAGGTGGACCAGCCCACATTTAACGTGAGCAGCCGTGAGACGTGTATAAGCCGGCCCAATGAGTTTCACATCTTTAATCTACTTCAAGGCTCTACCCTCCGCGAAAATCTCCAACACTATAGCCTACTATTAAATAAAGGAAACGTCCAACCAATATTTATACCACTTGCTTACTCTATCTATCTCATTCATGGTTTGGTTACCCTGCACACTTTGATCAATCTACTCATTTTTGTATCTTAATTGAATTAATTATTCAGGCGTTACAAAGCTTTCAATGTAATACATAATAAAAAAAAACGAACTGCAGTTTAATTTCTTTGCTTGTTCTTGAATTAACGCAAAGACTCCTGGGATTGCAGGTCAAGTCTATTTTCGGAAATGTAGGGGGATATAATAAGCGCCCCCCCCACTAATGGCATCACCTAAAGATACGTCAGACAGACAGAGAAAGTTTGAGCGAAATATTTCTGATACTAGTGAAAAGATTAACTTGATTGCTTGCATTGTTGTGGCATCATGGAAGGCAAGAAAAGAAAGGAGAAAGGGCTGGTGGTGGGCCGGTGGTGGGCTGGGCCGGTCAGAATTCTCCCGGTGGCTTTTAGTGCCCCACTTCGCCCCTGATCCTCTCTCCAAACCGCATCCACAAAACCTCATAGCGGGAAAAGTACTCTTGGTCGGTACACGGCTCATGTTAAATAACCCATGTTAACTAAAGCCTGATTTATACTCCTGCGTAAAGTGACACAGCCCTCTCCGTAGCCGGAGAGCCTGTCGGAGACCCTCTGCGTCGTCTCCGGCTGCGTGAAATATTTTTTAACTGTCCGTCACTGCGTCGAGGGGCTACGCAGAGGGTGAGGGCTGTGATTGGTCCTCTAACAAAATAATTTCTGCAATCACTTTCCCCGGTTTGACTTGGCACCTTATTTACTTTCTACATTAACCACATTAAGGACTAATAAAACACCAAATACGATTTGAAAAGCTTTGGAAGTTTATTTCCAACACTATTTAGGCCTACATGGTTAGCAGTCAACATATAAGATCGATCGGGCGGCAAACTATTTCCCGCCCAATCTGGCAACCCCAGCGGCAGCGTGCTTTAGCTAGGGTTGCCAGATTGGGCGGGAAATATGGCACAATCTGGCAACCCTAGCGGTGACTTGCGTTGCGTCTCCGACATCCCGACGCAGAAGAATGAGGGCTCGAGAGGTCTGCGTAGTGACGGAGTCGGATTACGCATGACGGAGTCGGAGAAGTATAAACTACGCTTTACCCACTAATGCTAACCATAACCCTAACCAGAGTGACTTTAACCTAAAATAACAAACGTAACCCTAACCACAAGTCCTATGCTACCAATATTTAATAATGCTTACTACTACATTAACTAATGTTAATGAATGGTTAATGAATGTACCCTTATCATAGTCTTACGGTACGAGTCCACTATTGCGCCGCGACCCACCGCGCCGCAATAGTGGACGCGTACCGTTAGCGTTGTGGTTCTACTGAGGATTTCTTAGGGCTACCACAGTGGTTGTGGTTGGTGGCTGCTATGGTAAGGCTTTGCATTGAGGAGTGATGAGCAGGATCCCTGTATTGCAGCCTACGTGGCTGTGTGGTGCTGGGGAACCGAAAGGACCAGCAGTGCTTTCCATTTGTGCGTCACAGATTGGGGCCAATATGCTAATGTATGCTGCCATCTATTGGCCAGTGTTATACAACCATATCTGGCATGCTGCTTTTTGCGGGTAAGCCTTTGATAAATAGCTCAGTTGCTATTGGAAAACTGAAGTGCGTTGCCTGTGGATTTCGTTGGCTTGTTTTTCTATCCGTGTTGGAATGAACATTTTCCTTTTTGAAGGACTGGAGTGTAATTTAGACCACAGAAAAAACTCGGAAAAAACTTGGAATTCTCCAAGTTTTATTCTTAACCCTCCAGTCATTTATTTTATAAGTGTGCATTATCATTAAAAATGATCTAACTTAACTATGACATTGGCATGTCATTATACTTTCCACTGCTAGGGGCCCTGTGTGAGATAATTAAAGAACCATCTTATCTTATTTAGATGAGCTTGTGAAGTAATTAATATTCCACAGTATTTTGGTTATTTGATAATTGTGTAGTTGGTGTGATAGTCTAGTGACTGGTGGGGTCAGCATAGCTGTAGTCGCTTTTCCCAAATGTGGTTCTGTCTCTCTGTCTCCCCCTGTAGATCGTGTTGGAGATCAGGAAGGAGGGAGATTACAGAATCTCCATCTGGATCATCATAGGAAGCACTTTGGGGGGCCTGCTACTGTTAGCCCTGCTCAGCCTTGCTTTATGGAAGGTAAACATGACGTAACATGACACATGCTCCACGATGATACTTCATCCCAACTGGGATTAATCTAATGTAAAGTTGCTCAGACAAAATCCAATACTATTTATATTTAGCCAGTAAGCAGATGGTCTCATTCAATGCGACTTACAGTGATTTCAGATTTACTGAAGAAACAGTAAGGGGGCTAGGCATCTCTCTCAAAGTGGCCAGGGGATCAAATCCAGTACCTTTTTGTACAGTGATCAACTAGCCACAATATTATGGGCTAGTGATGTGCCTTTATTGCTTTTTTCCTTTATTTGGATGACGGTGACATCATGTATTATTGTTAGCGCAATGATGGATCAATTCGCCATGGCAAACAGCAGATGGTGTGCAGCGCGGCTGTTGTTGTCTTTGTAATGGGTATCCTCTAACCATCTCTCCCGCCCAGCTGGGCTTCTTCCAGAGACAGAAAAGGAAAGACGAGGACCAGCACCCGGTGAACGGCAAGGTGGCAGAAGAGCGATAACGTACGCTAGCCTCCCTCCCCCTCTTCCCCCCGCAGGACACCCCTGTCAGGGGACCCAAAACTCAGGGATCACAGTCTCC
>OMLJ01118878.1:0-25160 GCA_900302595.1 Gadiculus argenteus | reverse complement strand
GAAGCCCAAAGCACGCAGAGCAGGGATTTCAGCTTATATTTGTGATGAAACCCAAACAAAGGGATATAGAATCATATAGTTAACACTTGACATGTAGCGGGCTGTATTTTTTTCCCTGAGTCGTACTGGGCTCCATGTTTGGGCACGGAAATTCATAAACTTTATTTTCTGTCTGTTCCGAGATGGCAGTGTGCTTTGGGCTTCACAGGAATCGCAACCGAGAGTGAGAGTGGTGGTATAACTTAGAGAGTTACGAGTTTGCGAGAGTTGCGAGTTTCGTCACGTTGTTTACATGAACCGCCTCAGATTCCATTTTTCCTCCCCAAATGGAGGTGGGGGACAGGTACCTTGATGCTGGAGGTAGAGGGGGGGCAGATGGGTCTGGACCACCCGGGGGGGAAGCCTGCCGCTTCTGGAGGACTGGCTGAAGTACTGCTTCACCCACTCAAACATCCTGGGGTGGGTGTCTCCCGGTCCGGTGTGTTTATGGAAGTCTGTGATGCGGGCCCTGTGTACACAGAACCCCAGAGTGTTGAAAGACACCCTTCAAAGGCCTTTGTAAAACATATTTTATTTTATCCCAGTTTATCCCAGTTAAGGCCCAGTCAACACCTGCAACAACAAAGGGACATCCAGATGGACTTTAAATGCTTTGGACTCTGCATCTTTTAAATCTACAATTAAGCAGTATAAAAACAATGAAACTGACGACCTGAGTTTGTAAAAAAAAGCGTCTTGCATAGCCCATTAACCGTGAGGAATCTTAATGAGGTCTCAACAGCAGAACTAAAGCCCGTAAAGGTGCACCTGAGGCCCAGGGAGGTGAGGAGTGCATAGATCTCCGTGGCTCCTATCCAGGCGCGCGTGCCCTGCAGCCGGTTGTTGAAGTGGGAGGCACCCTGGGGGTCCAGCCCTTCCTTCCAGGCCCCCTCGATCAGTCGCTGGAGCTGAGGGACGCTGGGGATTTCCCCCTCTACAGACAAGAGGACATGGATCGGGTTCAGCCATGAGCCGTAATACAAACCAGCATTGGCTGTGGGAACACAAGCCAGATACTGTCAGGGACCACATGTTTGTTTTTGATCAAACGTGGACTACAAAATTACATGCCTGTGAAACCATTATTCTTATTGAGTGCAAGAGCTCGTAAACAGGACTGGTGCCACTTGTGAGCGTAGTAACATATCCGTTTTGGACAAATGCCAAAGACGGTTTTCTTATGACTTGGAAGTGAGTGAGTGCCCGCGTATGTACAGCCTGTGAGAAGCCCTCAGAGCAGAGGTAATGCAATATAACTGGATAACCGTCTGTAATAAGAGCCATTAAATAATTAAATGATTAAAGTTGCAGGACAAAAAAAAAAATCTGAGAAATCTTAAAAAGCAATATGCAATATGTAGAATTAGGGGCCAACAAAAAAAAACACACAGGTGAGTGTGTGGCTGAGAAACCCATGGACAGGTCCTTCACTTCTTTAACTACTTTCAAGGGAGCTGTGTCAGGAGGGACACACACAGGGGCCAGGGGTAGTTTAGTACCGGTCAGGCAGTCAGCAAAGACCTGGATCCTCTGCAGGGCCGAGAGCAGCATCTGGAGGTTCCTGTAGCCACAGCCCCAGCCTTTGTCCCCCTCCGACGAGTTGTAGTGGTCCGTCTCGGCGCTCAGCCAGACGTGAGCACAGCCCCGGGGGTCCCTCTGGTAGTACTCCCACAGCGCTCCCAGTGTGCCTGAACAATAGAGTGTGTGTGCGTGTGTGTGTGTGTGTGTGAGACAGACAGACAGACAGACAGACAGTCAGAGGGGATCATTTCCACTACAAGTGACCTCCAGGCTCCCTAAGCCGGGTCGCTCACATGGCCTGAAGAGAGTGCAGGATGTGTTCACTGTTCAGGGTTCACCGCGCAGGCAGTCATTATGCATTCACAACAACCATCCATGGCTGGAACACTTCCTGGGATTAAAATGAGCGGATGATTCACTGATGACTCATGTGTACTGTATAGGGGCTGGAAGATGAGAGACACTTCTGTCAACCATAGCATTAGCATTAAGGCCCTTAAGGCCCATCACATTATGCTTGTCATCTCCTCTCTCTCCCCCTCCACTTCAACTTCTTTGAAAATGTCACACCCATTGTTCAACGTGGAATTTGCTTTACGTTCAAATGTCTCTTCTTGCGATGCCACAACATGCTTTAAAAAGGATGTTAAAGATTGCTTGTATTCAAGACCACAGATAAATGTTTCCTTCATCAATAAGTGATACCATAAAACCGATTCCACAGCAGAGCCGGATGCTCGCACTATGGGAGGGTTACGTACGGTTGATGTCTGCTGATGACGTTAAGAACTCCCTTTTAACGTCACACTATTAGTAAAGGCTGTGAGTGCCTAATCCAACCCTCATACCCCTTCATGACACGCACACTCAAAATAGATTGTACCCTGTGTTCTGGTGGTGCCGTCGTCGAGGCCAGAGGCCAGAACCTCCATCACCTTGGCCCTCTTGCTGTGGAATTCTGCTGGGGCCATGAGGCCCTGGGCCACCGCCTTCTCCATCCGCCTCTCCAGCTGCCTCCGGTAGCCCCCTCCGCCGTCCAGCCCAAACTGCTCCTGTGCACATCATAAGGTCAGAGTCCCACACTGGCGGGCTGTTGTCCCAGCCACACGGAACCACATGACTCTCCAGAGTGTACGGTGCTCACGAGCACGCGGCCAGACCCTTCACAAACCCCCATCACATGTAGGCCAACCTTTGCCTTGTTCCTAAGGATATCCGGGAGCACAACATCCCATGATAGGGTCCAGGCAGCATGTGACCATGTGCAGCATTCGCTATGCTACCTCAATTATGAGGACAGGGTTAGGGCTAGGGGGGGGGGCCAACGAAAAAACATTGCAAGGTGGTTGGTGGTAGCGGTGGTGGGGATTGGTGAGGTGGTGGTGCTGGGTGTAGTGGGCGTGGTGGGGTGCTGGGTGTGGTGATGTACCTTCAATTTTTTGAACTCCACTGCCTCCAGTTGGGCCTCCTCCTTCCGCCTCCTCTGGTCCTCCTCGGCCTGGAGCTGGCGAGCCAGACGGAGGTCTGCACCAGGACTCACTGGAGCCAACGCTAGAGATAGAAAATACCGCTACGGGTTTAAAAACAAACAGGACTTGGGCGCGTTAAACTGTACCATGCCACGATAACATGGGACAGCGTTGCACTGGGAAATAAAATCACTATAGAAGGTAGCATGAAGCAATTAACATTGTACCAGCGCTGTCTTTCGTAAGGTCACCGAAGTGCTCTTCCACATGCTGGTGCAGAGAGGGGGCGTCATCACAGACTACTGAGCAGACGGGGCACGTGTAGCGGGTTTCCTCTCCTGAAAAGCATGACGAAAGGCATAAAAATTCATTTTTTTTCTAATGTCCTAATCTAACGATCTCATTTTGGGAAAGTACAAGTTGTGCAGTGTTATCAGTCACATCAGTTTTTTTTCTTCAATGTAATATACGTATCTTCATTGTGAATATAGCATGGAAAGTAAAGCATTAGTGAAGGAAGCAGAAGGACATTAGACATGCCATGTCCCTCGAGGAGCATATTTAACTAGATTAAACTATAATTGTTGAGCCAAAATGTATAAAATATACAACGCAATATCACGCCATATCGTGCTTATGCGCACGAATGTTATTCATCTATGAAATCGTGTCCCAGAGCAAGATTTTCAGACTTTTTTCGTGCTACACAGAACGAAATGTAAACCAATGCATTTAGGGTTAGGGGTATGGTTAGGGTTGCTGTTAGGGGTTAGGGTTACTGTTAGGGTTTAGGGTTAGGGTTAGAGTTACGTCATAGAAACGCTCCCATTCAAAATGCATTGGTTTACATTTCGTTCTGTGCAGCACGAAAAAGGCTGAGAAACGCTCCCATTCATTTACATTTCGTTCTGTGTAGCACGAAAAAAGTCTGACTATCGTGCTCTGGGACACGATTCAATAGATGAATAACGTTTGTGCGCATGAGCACGATATCGCGTGAGACCAGGCTGAAAATATAATGTGGGGCATGTGGAAAACTTTAGTTGTTTATCTGATTTTTGGTCCTCTTTCTTGGCAATACCCGAGACAGACGACTAAACCACCTGAGTATGCTCTGATTTTAAAAGATACATATGGGTTTGTTTCAATGCCTATGTCACCCAATACACCCGCAAAGGCAAAAGGAGGGTTGGGCTATGTATGATGTTCATTTCTTCTATCCAATAATGACCCTGCTCGAGAGGTAAGGATGGATGGTAGTGATTTTGGAACGAGGCAGCCCCCTGTCCTAGAGCTGGTGGGACTGGTAAGACAGACTCACTGTCGAGAGAAGACTCACAAAGGAGATCCGGTGTGGCTATAAGCATCAATTACTATTAAACACTTAATAGTGTACATACAGTTTTCCTATACATTTGTATAAAAGAAATGCCCTACTTTTCTAGTTAAGTTTAAGGTTCTCTTGAAGTGCTACTTTTACGTGCACGGATGTCAATATTTCCATAATCCAGGTCAAATAAATGTTTGACGACTATGTCAAATGTATTAAAGATTTCCTAATTTTGCTAAGACATGAATGCCAAGCCTAAATACTTTATCGTTGACGCATTTCTCAGCCAACAGTATATCAGTTCAAAGTGTTTGTTCATGGACTAATCATTCATTCCTCTATTCATAGATAATCATAAATTAAATGCACATTTTTGGAATAGTTCCGTAAATGCACCATTTTAAACACACTGTCTTCTGTTTATGCTACACAGAATATATTATATTACAATTCACCTCCATGTAAGAGTAGAAAATTGCATTTAAATGAAGGGAAAAAATATTTTCAACACCCCTCTTCCTCCCTAAAAACAACCCTCGCAATAACTATGTTTGTACGTCCTGGCACTAAATGTATGCACTTATTGTTTGTTGTACGTCCTGCCACGTAAATATAGTACTTAGCATCATGCACCATCTTATCCTAGGTTTTTTTGTTGTGTACACAGAGCTATTGAACGTTATTTTGCAATTGCATGAACATCCTTACTGTACCGACTGTACTGAGCGAACTGTATCTTTCTTCTGACAAATAAAGTTGTTTTGGATAAGTGTCTGCTAAATGCGTTAAATGTAAATGTAGGTAAGCCACCACTGGCTCCCACATAAATCTCTCGCGATTAACCGCATATTGACCAATCTAAGTCGAAAAATTGACATACATTGTTTCTGTATAGGTTTATTTTTTCATTCCAGATAAATCACTGGATTTGTCTAGTTTAGTCTTTTTTTTAACTCAATACGTGTGATATTTTCTTAGGGGGTAAAAGAGGTCGAATTAGGGCTTAGGAAGGCACAAAGAAGAAGGCTACCTTTAGCAGAGTCCTCCGCCTGCAGGTGAACCTCCACATGTTCCTGGAGTAGGGGGCCGGTGCTGCAGACCAGGGTGCACATGGGGCATGGAAACTGCCCACCTGGACAATAAAGACAAAGATGCATCTGTGACATTGACCAAGAAGCCAAGCTGGTCTGCAAATAGTATCTATTTTTGCTTGGGGACGTATAATGCGTTTGTTTGACTGTATAAAAGGGCCCTAAAGTGTCGTGAACCCACCTTGTGTTATTCCCTCATCTCCAGCACATCCCAATAGTATTGGACTGGAGTCAGGAGTGACGCAAGCGCTCCCTGAGGTTGAAATCCGACCGCGGACTTTGCCGCCGGGTGTTCTCCCACCGCATGACGATGCTGGGCTTGCATTACTCACCCACTTGGTTTCTGTTATCATAGCAGTTGAAAAGGACATCTCTACAGTTGGCCCACGCCGAGATGGGGAATTAAGTGTCCCAGGCTCCCAACAATCAGTCTGAGCTTTGTTGTTGTTGTTACCTTGTGTTCCCGAAGAGGGACAACAAGAAGTGAGGTCGGAAGGAACAGTGTCGCCACGGTGAGGTTCTTGTGCTTGAACGTGGTTCTCTGGGTGTGCGGTGTTCATGTGGTAGGTGAGCTCGTCATAGGACACCCCGGACAGGGAACAGAGTGGGCAGCTCGCTTCGTCCTCCAAGTGGCTCAGAAGAATGTGTGTCTTCATATCTTCTTCGAATAAGAGCTCCTCGCCACATATCACACAAGTCAGCATGGCTGCTGTAGTGCGACGACACACCTAGGATTAAGGTCTTAAGGTGCGTTCCGGATTCTTACATAAATGAATGAAATACAAACACAAAAGGCGAATGCACTGTTACAATAACAATCACGTTGTGACACGTTATGAATCACAAGGCGACATCTGCTTTGTTGACGTTGTGAGACATGAATGGAACAGGCTGCGGGCTGTTGCTGAAGAATGTACTCACTGACAAGCAGTTAACTTAGTTGACCTCTTTCTAAAAAAATAACATTAGTTAGCCTTTTCGCAAACCTTTGAGCGGTTTCAGTAGTGACGTTCTTCTTCTTTTACTTTTCCTGGGCAGTGTAGTTACCTTCGTTGTATTACTGCCACCTTCTGTCGACTAAAATAACGCGCATCTCTTAGTGCTGAGATAATATAATGTTTTAGTTATATGCCCCCCAAGTAAATATCACACACCCCAAGTAAATATCACACACAAATATCACACAGCTTTATTTTCCTAAAATACTGAAAGACATTACATATACTTGCTGATTTGATTTGGCCCCAGGAGAGAAAATGTGACAGCCACACCCTTTCTCATAATGCCTTACACATGTCCCATCTGATTTGTATATACAGTAGGCTATCTCCTGCATTTGAATAACATATGTTGGACTGTTTCTGATTCCCCTCATACTTCTGACATACCGTCCAGATGTTTCCCTGCTCCACTCCTAAAACACATTATAGCACACAATACAATTATTATAGCACATTTTTTAAGTAACAACGTATAGTAATAGGAACTTGACAAACAATCAAATTATAAAATAAAAAAAACCTTCCTTTATAATTTGGTTTTAATAACTGATTATAAAAGAAGGCACTGAGTGTGCAAACCATGTTCCTCATCAAACACACACCATTCTCCCCTCTACTTTCTCCTGGATTTGATATAATTGCCATCACTTTTCCCCCAGTATCTCACTCTTTATGCCCTACCATTTCCATCTCTTCCTGGGTTTCAGCTGAATCTTTGTTTTCCCCAGAGGATTTCTTGTTCTTCTTTCTAACCCCACCTCCTCTTCAGAAAGCTTTCCTTCCTTATTGTTCAATCCTTAAACACTGCAATCTCATCATTTAATTGACACAAAAAGGGCTCCCACATACCTCTCAACTAGGACCCCTGGACCAATTTGTAAAAACCTGTAGAGGACCCTCACTTCTCTCTCTCAGGTGATGAGTAGCTACCTCACTAGTGGAATCCATCTGCCCCACAAATCTCACTGGATTTAATAAACCAAGATCCACTTCAAGTGAGTGTTTCGCGCCGGACGGCCGACCGGAAAGCTCGCGGTCGTCCCGACGGCCACTCCGCCCCTGCATGCTGGGATGACAAATGCTTGGACAGGTTGCTCATTGACTTGGCAGACATTGAAAGACACCTGTCGCCTGGGCGACAGGTGTCTGTCGAAAGTGCATTTCACCTGATTATTTCTGTCCAGCTACCATGGTTACAGCGTACACAGGATGCTTTTGTCCTGTGTACGCTGCATTTTTAAGCTTATTTGTTCGTTTTAACTTAATTTGAGCTTTCTCATTTCTGTTGTAGTGGTTTGGGGGCTAGCCCTAACAAAGTCGTCTTGGGCCCCTATACTCTCGGCCTGGGTGGAATCGCCGCGGACATCGACTGCTCCGCGATGCTGTTCGCAGGCATTCGTCGACCCCTCGCCCCTCGCCCCCTGGTTCCGGACTCTCTGCCCCCCGAACCAGCTGGAGGTCCTCGGACACCCTCCATCCTCCTAACGCACTACGCGGTGGCTTCCCCCCGCGTTCCACTATGGACCACCCCCCCACAGCCACTATGCTTTATCAATGTATTGATGTTATTATCCAGAAATGTTATGAGACCGTTTCGATGGCTTCATTAATGTATTGATGTCATTATCCAGAAGTGTTCTGAGACCAATTTGATGGTGAGACTACACTTTATGGTGAATTGATTGATTTAGTGATGAATTCATTTTTATTCTCAAGCCACTATGGAATGTAACCTGCTGCCCTCCTTCACTATTTAAGTAAATGCTTGCTGTAACTTGTTGTTTTCCTCTCACTATTTCAGTCAACTCTGTTATGTCTGTATCACTCTGCTTTATCAATGTATTGATGTCTTCCCCCAGAATTGCTCTGAGACCATTTTGATGGTGAGACTGCATTTTAATCAATAATTGATTGATTGATTGATTGATTGATTGATAAATTGAAAGTAATGAGAATATCGCCACTGGCCGAAACCCCCTGTCTCCGTCTCCCTCTCTCCTTCACACGAGCATCTACGTCACTCAAATCGATCGCTATGGCAACGTGCCGAGGCAAGCAGCACACGCACAGGCAGCACGCATGCGCGCACCACTAACAGATCAGCTTTACACACAGGCAAACATGGCTTGGGTAACGCAGGAAAACGCGTAAAGTAGTGTAGTTACCGATATTTTTATGTAATGTTACTTTACTTTCTTCGTTACCCAGAAAAGTATTACGTATTGCGTTACCCCCAACACCTGCCATCAGGCAGCTGAACCCCAGCGGTTCGGCCCCCATTTCTACCTGCAAAGGTATCCAACCTCTTCATATGTGTACTGGTTGCCAATCTTTATACCAAACAATCATAATCATTTATTGATCTGATCATGCAATTATATATCCACCAAGAAAGTACAGAAGTGTACTTCCCCCCACCCTGTGGTGGGGGAAAGGATATGACGTAAGTTGAGAACACGGATGTGACGTCAGTGGTTGTTGATCCGAGGGTTTACTGGGAAATGTTTGGTTCGACGCCATATTGCTATCATCTCAGCTTAAGAGCAGCACCAGAGTCTGTCGGAAACAAACACACGGCTTCGGAAAGTAATTAAGCTCTTAAATGGGTAAGACGACGGCGGTGATATGTTGGCTCGTCTTGAGATCCCTCTGCAGCGAGAACCTCGTTCGCGGGGTGCTCATCTCACGACGGAACGGATGGAACGGGATGCTGGAAATGAGCGTTATTGGAGAGAGAGAGAGGGCGGGACTTTCCGTTAAACGGTGTTAGCGACGATATAAAGGGCGCGGCTTCTGATAGAGGGATAGCCGTTTCCGTTATAGTTGAATGATATTGGTTTGTCAAAGTATTTGTACAAACTCTTGAATATATATTGTTGTTCTTATGTTCCTAGTAATCTTCCTCCGGGAGCTTCGTGCACAGCTCATAGGGCGTAAGAGACCGGAAGTGTCGTAGCAGTCGACCGGGATAACATTACAACTCAGGATCCTCTCTCAGCCTATACCTATACGCTAACTGGTAGAGAGCTGTGTTATGCTAACGTTAACGTTGGATGAAAACTGCCCACGTTATCGAACATTTATCGCTATAAAAGAACGTCATCCTAACCACCGCATACATCGCCTTGGCGTTGAGTACCGTTTCATTAAAATACCATGTCCATTATATCTCTTCCAGTGTGCTGCCGTTAGCTACATGCTAGCTAGGCCCATCTATTTGAATAACGAGCTAGCGATTGTAGCTAATATACGGTGTTAATGGCCTCCAGTGGTTAGGGGCATTGTTGTCTGTTGTTTATTGTGTGTTTAGCACAAACCTGGTTTACGTTTATTACGGCCTGCATTTTAAAACCCAAGGAGACGTTTTGGAAGGTACCTGAACGCAACATAGGCTCAGAAGGGCGTGTCCTCCCGACCCCAACTCTTCGTGTTTGCACAGGATCAAAACCAGATGTGTGTGTATATATGAATGTATATTTACTTGACCCGTGCTGTCATTTTTGTTGATTCAGACACGATGGCCAGCCCGGGGAAGGACAACGACAGAATGAAGAGCTATAAGAACAAAGCACTGAATCCTCAGGAGATGCGTCGCAGAAGGGAGGAGGAAGGCATCCAGCTGCGTAAACAGAAAAGAGAGGAACAGGTGAGACATTGATGGAAAAAAACTATCCCTGGTCCTAGTGGAGTTACATGATTATGACGTTCCATCCCTTTCTTACACATGAAGGTTGTAGGTTGACTTGTGCCATGTCCTTACTTGTTCCACAGTTGTTCAAGAGGAGAAATGTATGCGTTCCTTCCAGTGATGAATCCATGCTTGAATGCCCAATCCAGGATCCAGATGTCAGCTCCACAGTACCTGTTTCAGGAGTATGTTTTTTTTATGTGGTACAATAAAGTACTGTGTATGCTTTTTAGAAGGGCTGTGTAGAGCCCATATAAATTAAGTTGTATCTTCCGCTACAGGGAAGTGACATAAATAATGATAGCTAGAGTGGCAGTGTTGCAAATGGCTATTGACCAGCTTGCTATGATTCATGTACTGTTTGCTAGTAGTTTCCAGCTGAACGCGTATACAGGTTAAAACAACCTCTACGAACAGTACCTGGTGTCCCTGTCCTTTCATGAAAATACAAATAATGTTATGGCAGGAACTGTTGTGTCAATGCTAATCAATGCGCTTGGTATTGGATGGAAAGAGTTTCTTTATATTGTTATTGATATAGTTACATATTTAGATATTTTATCTGGTCTTATAACATGTTTCTGCTTTGTTGAACTAATTGTGCATGGGTTGTGTTACTCCAGGAAGGGGTCATAACTCCAGATATGATCCAGATGATCTTCTCAGACGACCCAGACCAGCAACTTATTGCCACACAGAAATTCAGGAAATTACTCTCCAAAGGTTTGTATACCATGTAATTATTGTGGGACTGGGACAGATTTCACAGCAAGTGAAATAATTGTGGAATAAAGTACAGCAGAATAAGCCCTTTAATCAGCCTAATTCTACACAGACTTGCTGACTGGCCCTGGACCCGGTTTTCACATTGTTGTTGTTTGCTGTGATCCAAGTTAATCCATGTTCCCAGGCTGAAACAATGTTCTTTTCCTCGTAAAATTAATGTCTGGTTTCCAACATGTTGAAATTGCGAAACCCTTCTCTTTCCCGCAGAACCCAACCCGCCAATAGATGAGGTCATATCAACTCCTGGGGTTGTCAACTGCTTTGTGGAGTTCCTTAAAAGGAATGAAAACTGCACGCTTCAGGTAAAGGGCCCCAGATAACAACACTATTATTCCATAGAGTGAGTAAGGTGATAAGTTACTAATTGGATGAAGATTAGGAATGCTTGTACTGAACATCAAGTGTTGTGTGATCATCCTATTTGTCCATGTCCTGTGGAGTGGCAGTACAAGTCATATTGTGACTATTGTGTGCTCATGTGTTCCCGGACATTAGTTTGAGGCGGCATGGGCCCTGACCAACATTGCCTCCGGTACCTTCCTGCACACCAAGGTGGTCATTGAGACAGGTGCCGTGCCCATCTTCATTGAACTGCTCAACTCTGATTACGAGGACGTCCAGGAGCAGGTGAGCCACGCTTAATGAGATGGATCTTGAATCACAAAATAATAATAATGTAGCTTTAATGCATTTACTTGTTAAAGGACATAGAGTGGTTGACACCAACTTTTTAAATATTGGTACCATTTCAGGTATTTGGCTCATTTCAAATCTCCCCTGCTTCAGAATGCCTGGCTTCGGGCATTTACAAACATGTCCTTAAAACAACCCTAAACGTTTGTTTAGGGTAACTACTCACCGAGTGGTTAGTGGTGTTCAAAATCAAGTATCGTAGTGAAATACAGTTTGTCGTGTTTTATTTGGCATTTTGTAAATCCATCGATTTCTGTTGGAAGACTCATTGCTTGTTGACCGGAAACGGAAAGGGGGGCTGGTTGTAGTCTTTTCGCTCAGTTCTAGCCCTACTGTTGAGACGGAGAACTGACTGAAAAGACTACAACCAAACGTAAACGCCTCCCTTTCAGTTTCCGGTTCCGATCCGCTTTCCGTTTCAACAGGATTTACAAAATGACAAATAAAACAAGACAGAAACTGTATTTCACTGCAATATTTGATTTTGAACAGCAACAAACACCACTAACCACTCGGTGAGTTGCACATTTCTGAAAACAAACAGTTAGGGTTGTTTTTATGGACAGGGTTGTGAATGCACGTAGCCAGCCATTCTGAAGCAGGCAGGGGCGATTCGAAATTAGTTAAATACTCAATACAGCACCAATAGTGAAAATGTCGGTGTCAACCACTCCATTTCATCCTAGACAAACCTCAATGTTCAAAAGACCGGAATTGTCCTTTAAGAAAGTCTCTTGGCGTGTGCAGTTTGCTACTCAATGTGTGGAGTCCACAGAGAGTGATTGTGGTTTCTTTATTTCAGGCTGTGTGGGCGCTGGGCAACATAGCCGGAGACAATGCGGAGTGTAGGGACTACGTGCTCAACTGTGGAATCCTACCCTCCCTTAAACAGTGAGTTTGTGTGTGCGTGCGTTTCACCAGTGTTTGGATGTCTGCTACATGGTGAGAATGGGCACGGTGTAGATATTGAAGTTGTCTTCTTCCTATTTCAAGGCTACTTGCCAAATCCAATCGTCTCACCACCACCCGAAACGCAGTGTGGGCCCTTTCCAACCTCTGCCGGGGGAAAAACCCACCACCAGAATTTGCAAAGGTCAGTCCAGTTGCCCTTATCCATTTGTCCATATACTCTAACAAATATAATAGCGCTTGTGAACTCAGATGCTTGAGAATTGTTGTAACGGCAGGAATTTAATGGTTGCCTCATGGTAGTAGTATAGCCAAAACTCATTCATATTAATTCCATAATTATTTAATGTCAAACAGCAAGCTAGATTGTAAAGATTAGTTTCTCCCAAAGTACTTTCGCTATCACAAAGCCAATCCTTTAAGATAATATCACACATGCCTCCACGAGTCCTGCCCTGTCGAGCTGCCCCTGACGCCCAGCTCTACCTGGACCCGTGTCAACCTCCGACTCATTCCCCTCTCCCCACCGCGCCCTGTCTCAGGTGTCCCCCTGCCTCAGCGTGTTGTCCAGACTGCTGTTCAGCAGCGACCCGGACGTGTTGGCGGATGCCTGCTGGGCGCTGTCCTACCTGTCGGACGGACCCAACGACAAGATCCAGACGGTCATTGACTCGGGGGTGTGTCGCAGGCTGGTGGAGCTGCTCATGTAAGGAGACCGCCTGCGTGTGCAGAGCTGCTGCCACCCTCTCGAGGGAAAGCCGTGGAGTGGTGGACTAACTGCGTGCCTCCCTCATTGTGTCGTTGCAGGCACAGCGACTACAAGGTGGTCTCCCCTGCCCTGCGCGCCGTCGGCAACATTGTGACCGGAGACGACATCCAGACACAGGTAGGGTTTTCCATGCGTTGCATGACGGCCGATGCATTCACCTGCTTTGTTCTCTTAGTCGGCAGCTCATGACGTGGGTCTCGTTTCAGGTGATTCTGAACTGCTCGGCGCTGCCCTGCTTACTACACCTCCTCAGCAGCCCCAAAGAGTCTATAAAGAAGGAAGCATGCTGGACAGTGTCCAACATCACAGCAGGAAACCGAGCACAGATCCAGGTACTGCATCACGGTTGTGTTCATAAAACGCAAAAATGTAGTTTTTTTTGCGTTTGAGTGTCTCCCTTTTTTAAATGTGTTGGGTTTGTCTGGTAACTGGTTTGTCTGTGTTTCCTTCTCAGACTGTAATCGATGCCAACATCTTCCCGGTGCTCATAGAGATCCTTCAGAAGGCTGAGTTCCGCACAAGGAAGGAGGCCGCCTGGGCCATCACCAATGCCACTTCGGGTGGCACTCCTGTCCAAATGAGGTATTAATGGATTTTTTTTATTCAATAAAAACCTCAACAATGCCGTGAGACTCTTAAAGACTCTTAACTCTTAAAGTTCACCGTACTTGAAATGGTCACAGGAGCGATATCAGCCTCAGGCTTATGAGCAAACTGAGCCTCTGTCCTTGTGTTGACAGGTACTTGGTGTCCCTCAACACCATCAAGCCCATGTGCGACCTGTTGACCGTCATGGACTCCAAGATCGTGCAGGTGGCGCTGAACGGCCTGGAGAACATCCTCCGTCTGGGGGAGCAGGAGGCCAAGCAGGGCGGGTCCGGCATCAACCCCTACTGTGCTCTCATCGAGGAGGCCTATGGTACGAACACGCACACGCTCGTGCTCTCATCTATCCAGAGCATTACGTCAGGTTAGGTAGAGAGAACATTAGAGGCTGTCCTGTTCCACTCTGTGCCAGATGGCAAGAGATACACGTTGCTCACGTCTTTGGTTTGGGAGATTTGGTCTGAATGGTTGCAGTGTTGCATTTTGGTTCAGGTTTTGTTCAGACACAGATATTTAGAATAACAAAGTATGTAAACAAACAGGCATGGGCAAACTACTTCGTAATTGGTCAGGATTCACGTCACTGTATTATGAAAAATATGAGAAACTATTTGATCTTGCAATATAAAAACTCAAGACATTGAATGTCTGATAATACAGAAACTTGTTCAGCAGCTCTTCAGCAGCCAGGATGTATAACTACATCAGTTGCAAATCTCTGGATGTTCTACCATCGCGCACGCCATGAGCAGCACATTCAGGGGGGGTGTGAATCAAGTCGTTGAGCCCTGTCATATGATTCTGAGATGCCCAGGGATGGATTCTGTGAAATAGTCAGACGACAATTTGTTTTCAAAGAATCATGAGACTAGCATGCCTGACGTACTAAATATAAGCGCATGTTACAAGTTCAAGTTTCTACTATTGCCACACAGCAAGGCTGGGGGAATTAACATCCAGTACAGATGGAATTAGCTTTTTGGCAGTACATCCCCTTCCAGCAATAATTCAGAACCAGGTCAATAAAAGGTGGCAGGTACAACTACAGGGCAAAAACAGGGTAATAAAGTGCAGAGATCAAGGCAAAGTCTGAAAACATTCACATGGACCATTCACATGGTCCATGTGTAAGTGGTTGAGTTTGAGTTAAAGAGGTGTGTGCATAACCTTATTAAGGTGGTCTGTTTTGACGTCTATATCTGTAGCTCCGCTGGGGCACACCAGCTGCTTCTAGTTATTGCTGACGTGTTTGCCAACATTTTTAATGGAGCCGGTTATGGCGATTGGTCAGCTAATGATGCGGATAGGTGTTTTTAATTACTTGTTTCCCTGATATACAGGTCATACTCAGAAAATTAGAATATCATGCAAAAGTTCATTTATTTCAGTAATTCAACTTAAAAGGTCAAACTAATACATTATATAGACTCATTACATGCAAAGTGAGATATTCCAAGCCTTTATTAGTTATAATTTTGAAGATTATGGTTTACAATTTATGAAAACCCCAAATTCAAAATCTCAGAAAATTTGAATATTGTGAAAAGGTAGAGGTTTGTGCGCAAAAGGCCTTTCAAAAGTGTTGGTGAGCTTCACAAGGACTGGACTGAGGCTGGGGTGAGTGCATCAAGAGCCACCACACACAGACGAATTGGTGAAATGGGCTTTAAATGTTGTATTCCTCTTGTCAAGCCGCTCCTGAATAAAAAAAACGTCAGAAGCGCCTTACCTGGGCTAAAGAAAAGAAAAACTGGTCTGTTGCTCAATGGTCCAAAGTCCTCTTTTCGGATGAGAGCAAATTTTGCATCTCATTTGGAAACCAAGGTCCCAGAGTCTGGAGAAAGATTGGAGAGGCACAGAATGCAAGATGCTTGAAGTCCAGTCCAAGTTTCCACAATCTGTGTTGGTTTGGGGAGCCATCTGTCATCTACTGGTGTTGGTCCACTGTGCTTTATTAAGACCAGAGTCAAAGCAGACATCTATCTATCTTTTCATTGGATAATCTTTATGGGGATGCTGACTTCATTTTCCAGCAGGACTTGGCACCTGCCCACACTGCCAAAATTGCCAAAACCTGGTTAATTAACCATGGGATTACTGTCCTTGTTTGGCCAACAAACTCGCCTGACCTGAACCCCATAGAGAATCTATGGGGTATTGCCAAGGGAGAGATGAGACATGAGACCGAACAATGCCATAGAGCTGAAGGCCGCTATTGAAGCATCTTGGTCAACCATAACACCTCAGCAGTGCCACAGGCTGATAGCATCCATGCCACGCCGCATTAAGGCAGTAATTCATGCAGAAGGGGCCCAAACCAAGTACTGAGTACATATGCATGATGATACTTTTCATAGGGGCAACATTTCTTTATTTAAAATCCTTTTTTTTATTGATTTCATTTAATATTCTAATTTTCTGAGATTTTGAATTTGGGGTTTTCATAAGCTGTACGCCATAATCTTAAATGATAACAAATAAAGGCTTGGAATATCTCACTTTGCATGTAATGAGTCTACATAATGTAATAGTTTAAAGTTTTAAGTTGAATTACTGAAATAAATGAACTCTATATTCACTCTAAAAACCCATATTTGCATTCGATATCTTGTGCGTTGTGTAATAACAATGATTATTTAATTGAACAATTCCTTGTTCAGGACCGGATCATTGCCTCTTCACCAGAGGACTGTTTTGTCTACCTCTCACTGGTAGATTGTTTAGTTGATTTGTGATCAGAACCGATCCAACGGCACTAGGGAGGGAAATGTTCCTCGGCTTGGCACAAACGCTCCAAAAGGCCTAGGTCTTGAAGCGCCCATGAAGGATGCCCATTTTTGTATTTGTCTGAATACATGTGTCCTGTGTTCACTTTCCAGGCCTGGACAAGATTGAGTTCTTGCAGAGTCATGAGAACCAGGAGATCTATCAGAAGGCCTTCGACTTGATCGAGCACTACTTTGGTGTGGAGGAGGAGGACTCAAGCCTCGCACCGCAGGTGGATCAGAGCCAGGGCCAGTTCATCTTCCAACAGCAGGAGGGACCCATGGAAGGCTTCCAGCTCTAACCCGGCCCACCAGGACCCAGTGTGCCACCTTTTATTCCCCCCCAACTCCCACAACCTTTCCTCCCGGACTTGGAGTCAAAGCTGCCAGAGTGCTAGAGAGAGGGAGTCAGTGCCCTCTACAAGGGCCGACCGGAACTGCTGTTCGACACTCTGTCCTCATATCTCCTCGGCACACCTTTTTCTGCAACTAACACTCGCCACAAAAGAGGCAGGAGAGACGGAGGTATACTTTTCTGTTTAGTTTTTTTTTTGGTGAGGAGAAGCGTGCGTCGTCTTTTGCGTAGAGTTGCGGAGGCCGATACAGAGTACTAAGGGTCGTAGTTTACCTCCATTCGAGTTTAGCGGCTCTGCTGAGGCAAAATTACTCCAGGACGGAAGAGTAAAACAAAAAAATATCCAACTAAATTCAATGTTTATTGTAGGTGTGGTTATAATTACACAATGATAATACTATTTGTTTAATTAAATATAAATTGGTCTATCCAAATTACCTTCCATATCCCTTTTTAAATGTGAAACTACCTCTTCGGTCTACAAAACAAAAACAAACGTGGCGCGTCAAACAGGCATTTCCACCTTTTCTGGAGCCTGAGCTGGGGAGTTGTTCATGACATTTAACGTTCTACCGTGTTCATTAAAGCTTCTTTCTGAGGAAGCTGTACTTCCTCACTGGCTTAAAGTGTATTTTGTTTTTATTCCCTCTATTCCCCTCAATGAACTGAATCGGTAACCACCCAGACATCTACTCCCCTTAATTTATTATGGGGTTTTTTTCCTCAAAAGCGAGGGCAGAGAGCTGTCGACCACGGGCTCACTCTGAGCGCTCTAACCCAGACCATAGGCCAGAGGCGTGGCGCAAGCGATATCATGTGTGTTACAATCTCGTAGTGTTATTATGAAGTTGAGTAGTGTTGTGCTGCTTCTGTTTGAATGCATTTTGTTGAACACGAGTGGGGCGAGTGGGGTGCGGTCCATATCAAACGACGGGATTGTTCAGTCATCTTAACAAACAAAAAAACAAATTTACATAAACTTCTATTTTGAAAAACAAAAAAATGGTATGCTCATCTCATGGTGAAACTAGTGACATGTATGATACGAACCCTCTTTTTCTGCTTGTGATGGGACGCTATCCTCCAGGATACCATACAATAGACTTGATGGAATTGGACATGGCTAGTTAGATTGAAATTGCAGGTTTTGTATATTATATATACATTTAAGAAACTGTCTGAAATTATTTAAATATAAGGTTGAGTGTGGGAAGGTGTTTTATGCAGTTCATTTCTGACTGATATGCAGTTGTTGTACTTACTGTCTCCCATAGGTTTCTTTTCTACGGCTGGTCGACTTTTCTTTTTTTTGTTATCATTTAGGACGGTTTGCCTAACGTTTTTTGTTTTTTTTAGGACTGACATTTTGTTTGAAGTCTAAGAGATTCTGAGAGATGCTGATTGGTCCTTATGTGTCTCGTTGGTTTTGTTTTACTATACCTGAACCAATGTAGAGATTTTTACATTGGGCATGATATATTATTTAAAAATGTCCATGCAGTGTATCAGAGTACATTCAATTTAAACCAGCCCTTGGATGAGAAATTGATATATTTATCGGAAATGGAAAATATATTCCTAATGCAAAAATAACAAGCACATTCAATCGTGTATAGTTTTCTAATTTTTCTCTTGTGTGATTGTATTTTTGCTTTGTTTTTGGGTGCAATTTGGTAGAATTATGTATTTGTTTTGGGAATTAAATTTGCTGCAGCTTCAAGCAGATTGTAATACACAACCCTGAAAATGGCGATAGAATTGAACTATTCTACAGGACGATATTACAGTTTGATGCAGTTGTTGGGTCTTGTATCTTTAAGAGGCTGGACTGTGGGCACCTTCTCCTTTGGAACTATGGCAGTTGCCGTCCTCTGAAATATTGACATGATGGAGTGTAAATAAATTGACCCGTAACAAACCACTAGGCGCTGTTCAATCGTTGACACAGCTGTTTGGAAATTGTTCACATTGATTGGCTAGCTGGATTGACATAAGTGAGTGCAAATGTGCTTCACTATTGCTGAGCAATATTACATTGTTATGTCGCTGTATTTTTCTTCTTCCAGCAAAATAAAAATATTCCCATTGTTTCAATATTGGCTACTCATTGTTCATTGCAATGACACGAGACAAAATAAATAGCATGTTTTGTTAAATTATCTTTATAAAAATAAAATATGCCATTGTTTGTTGTGGTTGAGATCAAAATTTTTACCAGAAGTGGAGTGCTGTTTGGGTCAATTGGATTATTTATAATCCCGTTAACTGCTTCAGAAAATGTTGTTGTGCAGCTGTTAAGCCCCGGATAAGAAGTTTAACCTGCATTTGGATACCACAATATTTCCGCAGTATCAAAATAAACAATATTATAATATGGGCCAAATACACCTTACTAATTTATAACAATTAGGGAAAGATTAACTCGTGGGAAATCCCAGGGGTCTGACTGAAACCGGTTTGCTCTCTCGGTCAGCATTAAGTGAATAGACTGCTATTGTATACGAGGATTTCAGAAGGCTCTAGGCCGTAATGAAGAATGTGGGATTGTGAAACTGACTGTGTCCATTACAATCCTGTTAGAACACACACACACACGTACATACAGCGCATATATATATATATATATATATAATATATATATATTTTTTTATATAACTTTTGCCTTCAATTATAAGAAATGAATACTAATTCCCTATTTTGTGCATTATAATCCCTTTATTATTGACAAAGGGTCTGGTGAAGTTTCCCCATTGAACTGATATCTTATTTCTCCCTTGGTTTCTATTCCTAAGGGAGTTTCAATTCCAATTGCCCATTCCATTTCCATTCCTTCGGAAATGTGGTTTCTGTTGAGTAACAATACTAACAAAACAAAAATGATTCATATTAACGACATATGACTCACACAGACTCAAACATATCCTCTCTCATCCTCATATTATCTCTCCTTTCTTTTATTCTTTAGTTCACTGTTTTTGTTTTCACCGTCACATAACCAGTTTGGCCAGTTAACGGAAATGGCTCTGATTCAAAAGAAACACGGAAACCAGTAGTGACTGGGGCGACCCTAGCCCCCCCCTCACCTGGACACAGGTGGACTCAGTGTTTGAAATGTCTCTTTATTTACAATTTATACACATGTCCTTCTCAAAAGAATTGCCCATTACAAAATGATCCTGAGTTATGATTCAAAGTAAAAGCATTACGTTGACGGAATATACTATGGATATCACTGTAAATCACAAGCAGAAGGGTGTTGTTCATGTTAAGTCATACTCAATATGTGGTATCTATATCCAGAATCTATACAGATGTGCAATGCAATATTGCATATTGTATGTGTAGAGCTGCATTACACAGCAACTAAACATACATGACGGTAATATCTAATGGAGTAAATGATGAGGTGAGGCAGACGTTTCCTAATCATGCTGACCCGCAATCAACAGCCTGCAATGGTCTGAATGTTGGTCAGACCAAAGGTAAAGGTCTGTTGAGTTGAAGATGTATACATTTATGTACAACAATATTGCTACTGCTATGCGCTCATATGCTAGTCCGTCTCCTGTGGCGCTGTCTTACTGCCACATCAGAGTTGATGCTGACGCTGTTGCTACTGATGGAGGCCTTCGTAGCCCTGCTGCTTCCCGTGGACTTCCGGAAGAGAGACGGGACGCATATGATGTACGGCCCCGCGAACCTCTCCCCGGGCAGGGTCGTGTCCGAGACGGACACGGAGTCCAGGTTTCTCCTGGAGTACTCGTAGACGTTCTTCTTGAAGGCCGTGGCCGTGTTCTGGTCCCTCTTGAAGAGAATCACGTAGCACTTGGGGAAGAAGTGGCAGCTGAGCACGCCGTAGTTGGAGATCAGGATGACCACCATCTCCACGGCCGGCACGTAGATCCCCGAGGTGGTGACGTAGACGGGCACGAAGATCAGCCAGGAGATGAGGTAGAGCAGCATGCTGAACGTGATGAACTTGGCCTCGTTGTACTTCTGAGGCAGCTTGCGGCCTTTGTAGGCGCAGGCGAAGCAGACCAGAGCCAGCACCGCGATGTATCCCAGCATGACCCCGAAGAGCACGTAAGAGCCCTCGTGGCACTCGGCCAGCATGGTGGTGGGGTACATGACCACGTGGTAGAAGGGGCTCCACAGCACCAGCCAGCAGGTGCACGCGCCCACCTGCAGTGCCACGCAGACGGCGACGATGACGTAGGGCCGGTAGAGCTGCCGCAGGGCGCGCTGCAGCCGCGGGTTGACCTGGAACGCCAGCAGGATCTTCAGGGACTTCACCAGGATGCAGGAGACGCACAGCGTGAAGCTGACGCCGAACAGCACCTGGCGGGCCTCGCACAGCCAGAGGCTCGGCGGCCCCACAAACATGGTGGCGCTGGTGAAGCTGCCCACCAGGGAGAGGAGGATGACCTGGCACAGGGGCCCCCCGCCGGCCCTCACCACGGGGGTGTGGCGCCGGTGCAGGAACAGGGCGGCGATCAGCAGGACCAGCAGGATGCCGACGGCCGCCAGCACCAGCAGCACTACAGCGAAGCCGTCCCTCCAGGAGAAGAAGTTGAGGGTTTTGCGGAGGCAGCGTGAACTGCCCTCCGGACTCCACTCCATGTTGCTGCCGCAGCGAACGCATTTCACTGAGTCTGAAAGGGAGGGGGGGTGGATGCAGCGGGAAGGGAGGCAGGGACAAGGGCAGCAGAGACGGATTCATAACGCAAACACAAACTCGGAGCGTGACACGAGTGTTGTAGGTGTGATTGTGTGTGTAGCTTCCTCACCTGTGTCGTTAGAAAAGTAGTTCTCTGTGCAGTTGATGCACTCGTAACAACAGGTGTGTTGACCCAATGCTACTTTTTTGGACTGTCCAGGCTGGCACGTATCTGAGCATTTTGACACAATTCTCTGAAAGAGAAGTGCAAAAAGTAAACAAGCTTGTGTATATTTATATATATAAATGCATTATTATTGGGAAGAAATCGAAATAAAACCACATTTGAATTAGTTGTTGAAGTAGATCACATTGACTTTGGTTTTGGCTTTCAAAGAAAAATAACTAAAAATAACTGATTAACATAGTTATGCCCATGTCAGCACTCAGTGAATTTTGCTTGCAATGTAAAGCAACCGACTCATTGTGTTTTGAGTAAACATTGCCCTTTATTTTGTGAGTGTTAGAGTGTGTGTGCGTGACCTTACTTACACTCAGGTCCGTTAGCTGTTTCCTAGCGAGGTGACTGGCGTACACAAAGCTGTGGTTGAGGGTGCTGTACTCAGCCACAATGTCGTGGATGTAGATGCTTCCTTTTTCGGTCCTCCACAGAGTGATGTCGTAGTCCAGGTTGATGTCTCCGTTTTTGTCAAAGCTGTAGTTCTTGTCCCCGATCGGGAACCGCTGGTTTCGCAAAGCTTTTAGCACCTGAAATGTTATAATAATATACAAATATATAATATTAATATCTTAGGGTTGGTTAGTTAGTTTAGTTTCCATAAACTCGTTATCTGTTTCATTTGTTAAACGCATTATGAACAGACACAAGCAACGTGTCTAAACCGTTTTAATTTTTTCAAGCTTCTTTAAAAAGCCATCTATGGCTTTCGTTAACTTAACACAGTCAAGCCAACTCAACCAGTGTAACCGTCCACTGTCTGAAACACCCAAAGCCAAAGTTGTCCCTTACCTCCCAGGGTTGCACTGTGCCATTTTCTCCACAGTTCCTCAAGCGACAGATGGAGGCGACGGCGTGAGTGATTGCACTCACGGCCATTTCGACGCCGAACACTTTATCATAGTCTATGTGTTCCTGGAGGCTCTCCTCAGCGTGAGCTAAAGTCATAGCGTCCATGACGCCTTGGCTGGTGTTCAGCTCTGCGTAGAACTCATCCAGGAACGGGTTGGTCACTGGGCTGCGGTGCCCAGTGGTCAGCAGCCTGCTCAGGTAGCGGTCGAAGGACTCCATGTCTCCCCGTTTGAAGGTGAAGCCCACCACGTGACCCAGCTCCTCCAGCTTCATGTGTTTGCTCAGGGAGCTGGTGGTGGCCCAGATGTCACTCGCCAGCCATATCCTCCTCATGGTCTCCAAAGGTCGGCCGTGCTGCAGCGTCTGTCTCCGCAGCTCCTGGGTCAGGTGCATCATGTGGACGGGCTTGACGAACGACACGATCACCTTCACCCTGTGGCTGCTGAGGATGGCCCTGGCCGCCGCCCGGACCGAGAGGAAGAGCTGCGGGTTGGACAGGGACTCGGGGAAGGTCTCTCTGAAGGACACGCAGATGCCCACCTCTGAGGCCTGGGACACGAAGCTGTCCTTGACGGAGCGGCCGTAGTCGCCGTCCGTGGTGAGGATGCCCACCCAGCTCCACTTGTTGTCGCTCAGCAGCTGCACCATGGCGGCCGTCTGGTACTTGTCGTTGGGGACGGTCCTCATGAAGCACGGGAAGCGGGCCTTGTCACTCAGGATGGCCGCAGTCGATGCGTAGCTGATCTAAAAAAAAATATGGCGTTCGAAAAACAAAAAAGGAATGATGATTCCATTACAATCAACTGATGAGCAGGTCATTTGGGTGTCAAATCGGCATTATCTTCTTCAAACTTACCTGAGGTATGGACTTGAGCGTGAGCTGCCTGGCGATGGCGATGGACATCTCCGAGTGCTGCGCCCCGACAACGGCCAGGACGGGCGGGGGGTGGGGAGCGGTGGCGTTGGTTCCCTCGCTGCTGCACTCCCCCTGACCGGTGAAGTCGGCCGTGACCCTGAGGGCCACGCTCACGTCGGAGCAGGAGTCGTAGATGCGGTATCCCAGGGTGACGCCGACCTCCTTCAGCACCGGCGACCTGTTCATGGTGTCGATGGCGTTGATCATAGCGATGGCCGTCACAAAGCCGCCCTTGTCGAAGCTGTTGGAAGTCAACAAGAAGGGGATGAGGCATCGTCGGGTGAACAGAGTCAACAGTGTCGTCGACGGATTTCTCAAAGTTGCCTAAAGACACAAAATAAGAGAATTGAGGATTGATCCGCCAATAAAGTTCCTCTGTGACAAGGGGGCAATATTTTCTGCTAAAAGCGTGACCTGACCTCACCTGACACATTTCTGCATTTGGGGTGGAAAGAAGGCGCTGTCTCTCTGCACGTCTTGGTGGATGGGAAACACCCCGCCAATGATGAAGTCCCCCGGTCGTGTGGCGCCCAGTGGTCTGGTCCCAGCCTTCCTGCTGTGGCCCCTCACCAGCAATGGCAGCACAAGGAGCAGCCCCTTGAGTAGAGGGCCCGTGTAGCTCATCCTATTTACTGCGCTCTACTCTGTGCCGGTTTTACAGTCTTGTGTTACACTTGTCCGTCACATCCAGTTTTACTGTCTTTTTTTTCTTTTTTCTCCCTCCTCTGTTGTTTCTCTCCTTGGCTATCGCTCCTGGTTGAATGAGCTGAGTGCCTCTGGCACAGTGATTCTGTTTCTCACCGTAAGCATCTTCAATAAACACTTCCCTGTTGCCTGGAAGCCCCCCCCCCTACCCCCATGCCTTAGTTACCTGTAGTAGGAGGCCTTCCCACTTTTCATGGAACTAGAAACGTTGACTAGTTTTGGTAAAAAAAACTAAATAACAAAAGATGGGTTTTTGTGTCAGCCTTTCTCTGACGAGAGATGAGGGCACGATGACACATCTAGTATCTATAAACATCCACGTCATACTCTTTAGACCTGCTTCACAGGTTTGATTCACAGACATCAGATGTAGAAATCACTGATGTCACCATGCTCTTCTGTACAGTCTACACATTTATGATTATTTTTTAAATCACTGACACCACCATGTTTTTCTGTACAATCTACACATTTATGATTATTTTTGACTTGGCATAACAGAAACAAAAACACATTTTACACACTTTGGAACAGATGTAACCATTTTTTTTAAATGTGTTTAATATTTCTCCAGCAAGTACACCTTTTATACATATTTTCTTGTCATCATCTCTTGTATTGGGTTTTTTGTGTAACAGTTACAATTTCTTAATTGACCCAGTTACTGTTTCTATCCTGGTATGTTTTTACTGTATGGCATGTAGGGCTACTTGTTCCCTATGAATGCATTTATATTATCAATTATTTATATAATTCATACTATTTTTGGA
>OMLJ01118875.1:0-12785 GCA_900302595.1 Gadiculus argenteus | reverse complement strand
CAAGCACTGCCCTGGCGTCTCCCACACACAACCTCTGCCCTGCTGTGTGTGTCTCAAACTTCCTCAGTTCGGCCCCGCCCTGCCTGGCTTGTTCCTTCGTCTCATTTTCTCTCTGCGTCCGCTTCCTTGTCTGCATAGGTTCCCCCTCCCCTCGGTCTATCTCCGTCTTTAGGCCCTCCCCGCGGCTATTGAGTTCCTCCCTCTCTCTGCCTCCTTGTCTGTCTCTTTCCCTTTTTTTCTCTCTCTCTTCCCACTCTCTACGTTCCTCCTCCCACTCTCTCTGACCTTGTCTCTCCCTTTCCCGCTGTGCCTCACTCTCTGGGCACAGCTGAAGCGAAGTCTCGAGCGCCTGTCTCTGCTTTTTAGTCAGAGTCACAGGGGTTTTCTTCCCTGGGCCCGAATCCGTACCAAAACTGTCTGAGGATTCCGAAGATGAGTCGGAACGGGAAAGGGGCCTTTCCTGACCCTTCTTCTGAGTTTTTTTTACGACTGCTCTGCCTGTACCCCTGGTAGCCCCTGCGGCTGGCCGGCCCTGACCTCCCTTCAATTCCTGTTCCCTGCTGTCTCCCTTGTCTTCTTTCTTTTTTGGTTCCTCGACCCCTCCCGGCCCCCGCTTCCTCCAACTCACACTGTCTCACTATCTCTTCATTAACCTTGCCTCCCAGCTCTCCTGCTTCGTCCTCATCCTCTGACTCCCCGTCTCCCTGTTCTGGGTCTCCTGTGCTCATAGCTGGGTGGCTACTGGGCTGCGGGGGGGTTTTTGCTATTGATCCTTCCTCGAACACCAGTATACTATGCCCCGACAGTGTCAACACAGGGTACTGGGCAACCGAGGCCCCCGGCCCACAATCATACACGTCGCAATACCCCGGCGTCGGTCCCGCGGCCAATGCCCCTGGCGTGCTCTGCCCTCCCTGCCGAGGGTCCCCTTGAGCCAACGGCCCATGCCACCCCACAGGCCCCATTGATAATCGCGCTGCGGGATGATGCACCTTTCCCCCAGCCACAACGACCGGGTGAGGAGGCGCGTAGGGGGGAGGGTTGCCAGTCCCCCCCCCCCGCCTCCCCTACAACGGATACGGCTATCGCCTCGGTCACCAGGGCTTTTTCACTCGTTTTTTCTCCAATCGTTTCTTACATAATTCTGCACATATGGATCCATTTTCCCAGCGCATATATTTTGCGTTCTATTGAACGGGGCGACTGCCATTTCCACAGAGTGGTCCTGAACCCTTGGAGACGTGCTACTTTAGCCGTGAGCATGGCTAAAACATTCTCTAGGTGGACCGGTTTGTACGGTCCCGGCCCCACCAGATACCCCTCTCTCCACCATTCTTTCAAATACTGATCCACCCGTTTAACCCATTTTTTCTATTCTTTTTCCGTAGGTTTGTTTCCCTCCGGTGTTAGTGCGGTCACCATCGCCTCTCGCACAACCTCCTTTAATTGATCAAGAGAAATCGAGGGACATGATAAGGCCATGTCCGAGTCTGGTTTTTTTTGTTTTTTTTAAACCACTTCCTGCTCGCTTTACATAGTTTACATAAATAAATCATACACGCACGTCTATTTCACCGAGCGCTACGCACCGTCTATCTCACCGGGCGTAAATTCACACAATAATCACCGAACACTACACTCCGTCTATTTCACCGGTTGCACCTTGTTCACACAATAATCATACACGCACCGTCTATCTCACCGGGCGCAAATTCACACAATAATCACTGAACACTACGCACCGTCTATTTCACTGGGCGCACCAAGTTCACACAATAATCATACACGCACGTCTATTTCACCAAGCGCTACGCACCGTCTATCTCACCGGGCGCAAATTCACACAATAATCACTGAACACTACGCACCGTCTATTTCACTGGGCGCACCAAGTTCACACAATAATTTCCCTTTCTGACGTCGGGTATTCGGGAGACATAGAATGTTTCACTATATCGTGCAAACACCTAGTTCGTTTTTTATCGCATACACCACATTATGCCAACCTTCCAAATTGTTATGGGCCCGGTCCCCCACGGTCTGGTCGGTACCTGCTTACCACCAAGTGTTCGCTTGGTGGTAACTTGGTAGCTTCGCTAACCTGATATGATCGACATCGCCTAGACCCAACTCTGACAGACCTTTGCCAGCCTGAAACGCAAGACTAGCACTGGAAGGTGAATCATGCTGTCGTTTCCCTGTGTCGGGTTGCTCTTTCTCCGAAGCAGCTTGTGAGCCCTGGAAAACACCAAGATCCTCAACTGCCAAGCACGGGAACACATCGGCCAATTTGCAATTCCTCTTCAGACAGTCCCTTGACAGTCCCTATCTTGTCAGGGACAGCACTCCCCTTCCAGCGCTCGACATTTGTGAACATGGACAAGAAGTGCTCGATATCGGGGTCAGGTTGATGGTCATTAAAAGATGCAAGATCCCAGTACCCGCCATCACCCTTCAGGACATGAGTGACATATTTGATGATATTCAACCCAATATGAGATCATCTCGCTGACCAGACACAACCAAAGTGGGCACGATACATGGAACACCATAAAGCTGCAATTCCAAGTCATAAAACCCCTCAGGCTGGGTTCGCAGACCACCACAGCCAATCAAGACAATGTTCAATCAAGACATCAGCACATCTAAGCTTCTCTACTGCTTCCTCACTGATGCTACATACCATAGAGCCAGAGTCCCACATGCCTGTAAGCTGCACACTGTGGTTGACGAGGACTGGAGCATAGAACAGCTCCCCGAAAGCTTTGATTCTCTGGGTAGCTTGAATGGCTATTTTTGTCCCCTTAGGGGCTTTGGCACAACTCTCCTCATATAACTGAGCTAGGTCACAGGTTTCAGAAAGGGTCATTTAAGTCATCCACACTGGCCCCCTCCTGGTGTGGGTTTAACAGTTTAACTGCTGAGACTGGCCACCAGTGCTATCATCAGGCTGAGAGTGGCGCTGGTTAGGCTGGTGGTTGCAGTCACTAGCACGGCCATTGTGCTGAAAGCGGTGCTGGTTCATCCATTGAGGACAGTCCCTCTCCAGTGACCGGGACACAAGCACTGTAAACATAGGTTCTCCTGCTTACAGTGTGACAATGTGGAATGATCAGGAACCGCACAGACCCTGCACACTCTCTGGAAAGAGCGTGGCATGGCAGTTTGGGTATGCACTGTGACCAGCCGGTCTAACAGGTTAACCAAACCCTTCATGCAATCATTGTCGACACAAGCAGTGGTCAAGGGGGCTGGAGGCGGTCTTGCTGGAGCAGCAGTGTTCAAGAGAGGTGCCTCTTCAAGCATCGGTATGTGGCACGAATGAGCTCTGTGCTCTACAACACTTGGCTTTAGTGGCCTTGCTGCTGCAGATCTTGTTTTCTTATCCTGCATGTGCTCATCGAGCCTATCTTGAATTTCACAGGCTGACCATTTGTCAGCAGACTTGAACTTGAAAACACTGTAGAGAGACTGGTCCGGGCAGTGTTTAATAAACATCATGCTGACCTCATGGCCCGGGTCACCAATACTACGGCCCTGCCTTTTCAAGCACTCGTCAGCTACATCCACCATCTTATTTAGCCTAACCCAATACTCCATAGCATCTTCACCTAGTGTGGGCAGCGTGTTATAGAAATCTGCCAGAGGCATGCTTGAGTATGACAGTTCACTAAAATGCTGTTTCAGAGTATCAAAAATCACATGTGGATTTGTAGCGTGATCGATAGATGTGTTACGCAGATTTACTCTCACCACATTTCCTGCTTTGCCCATGAGTCTCTCCAGAATCTCTTGTGATTGCTCGTGAACTGGGATGGCACGTCTCTTTAAATACAGAGTCATGAGATTTTCCCACTCATGAACTGTGAATTTTTCTGAGCCATCGCCCCTGAATAAAGGGGGTTCCTTTGCAGCTGATTGCAGCACAACACTGACATTAGGCAGTGTAGTTTCTGTTGGCTGAGGAGTACTTGTGCTGTTGGTGCTCCTATCAGCTTGCAGCTGAGCTGTAATGGACTCACCCAGCTTTTCAGCTAACTGTGTGATGAGTAAACCTAAGTCTGGGTTCTGATCGAAGTGGCTCGGCATGGCACGGTCTACATTGCGAGTTGAAGTCAACTGTGGGGTGTCCAACGCTGTGACCCCAGGCCCTGGGGTTCTGGTCACTGAGGGCTGATTGAAGAATCCCCTCCCCACACCAAACTGGCACTCAAAAGGAACACGCTCTGCATCATCACCTCCACTATCAAGTGAGTATGTTCTACCCTCTGCCATAGTAAATGCCACTTTATCAACAGAATTAAAGAAAATAATAATGTTCCCAGTGAAATCACAATGGATAAATCGAGAGCACGAAATGACAGTACAAGAGAGACATATCAATTGGCAAACAAATATACACTATTAAATCAGTACTTCACTTTACAATTACCAACCGTGCTGAAACTGCTTTTTTTTTCCCTTTTTTTTTTGCACTCAATCAGTTTACTGAGATGAACCAACAAGTCCACAATATGCCAACACCTACTTCATTCAGCATGGACACACATGGAAATAAAAAATAAAAAATGTGTCCATTCGAAACAAAAAAACAAAAAAACAACAACTAAGCACTCTCCACGGAAATACCTCAGTACCACAACAGGCCAGTGGCAGCAGTGTCCTCGGCGAACGAGGTGACGTCGTCCTTCAAACCTTGAAAGGTCACAGCACCAATGTAACGGGTGTGCCCGCTCTGCTTCTATTCTTATAAGAATGGGTGCACATCCGTTAATTTACAGTGGTCTGCGTTGTGTTCTGGGTAGTGCGCTGGATGCGTGGAAGAAGGCCGGCTGGACCACAATCAAGGCTGGCTGTCGCCATTTATTGAGATCTGCACAAGTCCAGAAGAAACGTGTCACCGAGCATATACAGTCAGGGTCCGCCCCTCCTCCACTCAGATTAGCACAGACTGAGCTTCGCGCTGCATTGACATCACTAGACACAGACTTTTCTTAAAGCGAACAGTAACAATGAAACAATGGAGTTTGAACAGGTCACAAAAGGTACCTTGAACATAACAAACATAAATCAGTATTTGGTAAATTTCAATAAAAAAAAAAATAATAATAATTTCACCCTGGTTACATAGGGAAAAGAAATTGAGCGGAAGTACGTAGACAGGCGGAGCCAGGCTAATGAGCTATGTACAGACGTATTTGATGTATTTGAAGACTTTCGTAGCGCCCAATAAACGGCTCGGGGCTTTCGTAAACCACGCCTCCCTATACGAGAAAATTAATGGGTGGCTCCGGTTCTGGCGTTAGCCAGGCTAGCTATAGACCAATAAACAAACGACAATTCATAAATCCTCCGCGTTTATTTACTATCGTTAAGCATCTAAATCAGGATGGGTTGTGTGCGGTGCTCCGCGCTCCCGGATACTATAGGTGATTAAACAAGTGTCTTTTAATAATTCCTCTGTGTTTATTTACGATCATTAAGCATCTAAATCAGGATGGTTTGGGGGGCCTAATTTAATCCCCTAATTTAATTGCTTAATCCCATCCCCTTGTTTTAATTAAATCTTGAGAGGATTGCCAGGTACGGTCTGTTTGGGGGGAATAGTTAGCTCTCCCAGTCTTAAACTGGGCGAGCGTCCCCTAATGCTGCTGCTGTCCCCTGACTCTGCTTTTCATGGTGTGCTCATGAAAAATCTTGGGACTCCTCTGAACAGAGCCATACCGCCAAATGTAATTAATAATTTATTCAATAAAAACATTTTGGTTACAGAATTTTTAGCTCCTGTTTTCTTGACTTTAATGGTCATAATTACGCTTAATTTATCAACTGATGTAAACAAGCTGTTTTTTATTGAAGGATGTATGGTCTACTTGGAATATATACATCATCAAAGATATGATGATTTAATATGAATATAAAAAGGACTAATCGAAATGGGTCAAGATATGTAAAGGTGTGTGTGTGTGTGTGTGTTGGGGGGGGGGTGTCTGCTACACTGTAAGATTGAATTAGAACAAAATGGTATTCATTTTGAGATGAATGGCCGTCTCTAAACCATGATTAATAGATATGTTAATGTCAGCATAACACCATAACTCTTGCTTTTGAATACCTCACCATGTGTATTTATATATAAATTATGCCTTATCTACTTATCAATCATTTAATAGCTTGCTAATAATCAATGAACATCAACATACATGTGCCAAGCTGCACAAACATATGTGTGCATCTTATGTATGTTTGCTTCCATGATGAGGTCGGAGAGGGATGAGGTTGAGGGATATGGATGATGGGATGACAGGAAATATAGGGTGAAGGAGGGCCATGTGGTGGGAATTTTCCTGGGCCACGTCAATCACTATCAGAAACAATGGACAAACTATGGCAGAATAAAGAGTCATACGGATTTGAATAATGACGGTCATATATTTAGGTAATAATGATACAGTGACATACAAACAATCATACAACAAACTAACAACATAACAAACAAACAAAAACAATGATCCTAGGCCTATCATACCATCATCCGAGGCCTAGAAGGAAGTTGGACCTGTGTCTCTCCCCGAGAGCCCCACGAGAAGTCCCCTGCATGTTCTCCCTGGATGGGAGAACATCCCCGTCTCCGGGTGGGGAAGCCTAGTCTAGCACTCCAAGAGCGCCGCCAGGAAATCAACCCACATCTCTCCAAGAGAGCATGCAGGCTGAAGACAGACGTATTGAAGAACACGACGACTTGCTCATCACACATCATGCTCCACACATGATGTGTGATGGAAAAATCCATCATGTTGTTCTCCCTTCATCATGTCCATCTCCTATTCCTTGCATTGTCTAGCCACTCTACCTGTTCCTGGCATTATCTAACGTTAACCTTTGTGCCTGGGGTATACCAGTCATGAGGGAGCAGAGATCCCCTTATGTATTCTTCTCCTTGATGAGAATACAGGAAACTCTGTCCCTAAGTAAACATTATTTGATTTGATCATTGACAATTACAATGTGGGGTCTGACTTCTTAGTTGGACCATTTGACCCTTGACCAACTCATGGGTGTCAGCGAAAAGCACAATCAACAAATGGCAGTTATAGAAATTTTCCCATCATATGTGCCAGACTGTACTGGCTGAATGTGTTAGGCCCAAGTCTCCCTGAAAGTGCACTATATTATATAATTTGCTATATAATAGATATGACCAACAGACCAATTTCCCCTTTTCAGTTTCTTTATTTACTCAGCTGTTAAAAGTTGGAAAATAGACAAACCCTAAATATGCTAGCTATCTATCTATCTATCTATCTATCTATCTATCTATCTATCTATATCTATATCTACATATATATATATATATATATATATAGAGAGAGAGAGAGAGAGAGAGAGAGAGAGAGAGAGAGAGAGCCTATTTGGGGTATTCACTCCAGTAAAGTCCTTTAGTTTGCTCTCTTCCAAATATCCAATAGACATTCCGTCTCCTTTTGTTGAGCCACGACTCATTTTCACCCGACGGTCCGACTATGTGCTGCTAGTCTACCGCTAATCAAACAATAATTCCCACAATTTCGATTTCACATCTCAAGCAAACTGCACCAGCATGGGCGTCGCCACAATATATTTGCGATATATCACTCTTGAAAAAAAGTAGTTTGGACCCCCCCACATTTGCAATCAAAAATATATTGCATGACTGCTCTACTTACTAGTCCAGCGTTATTTTAATTGCTTCACAATCAAAAATCCGTTCCACTTTATGAGTAGGGGATTACCCATATCTACAGAAACCCACTCCGTGTTTTACTGTTTAACTGTTTAACACAGCAGCAGCATCATGCATGCATTCAAAACATTCATTTTTTCTAAGAAGAGAAAAGTAAGTCAGAGTTACCCAAGTTTTCCCTTGAATGGCCAAACACAGCCAGCTTTTCTGATAAGAATGCACCCTTATGAGACATTCTCTGTCACTGACCGCCCCCCCCCCTGCCGACCCCCCGGCCATCGGGACGATCGGGAGTTCACCGACAATATGACAAAACAATATGAAAGAATGTTCAATGCATGCATCCCCATGTCTCCTAATATAGGTGGTTGAGATTGCGAGTGAGTCAGAGGCAGGGGCAGCATGCAGGGGCAGTGGAGACAGCTCTGTTGCTGAGGTGAGTGCTGAAAGGTGACAGGCAGTTAATTCGCATTGCTTATTGGGAGTTTAATATTTTCAAAATCTTAGCCCATGTGGCTTAGTCTATGTATACCAACTTTTGCAAAGGCATAATAGCATGCCTTACGTTTACTGTGAAATTATGAAAATCAATAATCAAATTAAATGAATGGACAATTTCATTCTAATTTTAATTTTTAGGAACAGGAGACATTAAATAGGGAAGGAGGAAGGAGAAGATATAAAACATTTAATGAAAGGACAAAAAAGGGAAATCTTTGAAATATTCTGTTCTGCAGGGCTCTGAAGAGGGCTAAGTTTGATTGTAATAGGCTTTAAGTAGCCTAGGTACATGTTTTATGTTTCCTCATAACTTTTTTTCAAGAGATTTTAATATAGGGCTATATGTTGACTCATAGTTACCTCATTATTTTCTAATTCCCTCTTTAATTTTTTTGAATCCTCATATTTTGCTCTCATTTAAAGAAAATAAAGTGCCAAAAAAGTTGTCAGTGTCAGTCCTGTGTCTGTGAATTAAACCAAAACATAATAGTAGTCAGTAATTGCAGACCATGCCAGCTCCAAGGAAAAACAAAGAAAGAGGGAGATTATTTTGGGTGTAAAACGCACCAGAATGCGGGAAATTGAATCTACCATTTTCAAAATGGTAATTATTATTATTATTATTATTATTATTATTATTATTATTATTATTATTATTATTATTATTATTTATTTTATTTTTATACCCAACACTAGCTTGTGACAGACAGTGAGAGAGACCTTTAACTGTCCAATGAGTGCCTGGTGCTGCTCTAGGGGCAGAGCTGAGCAGACCTGATTGGTTCAGAGCGGGATGGTTCTAAAGTGTTGGTGAGGCCAATGTGCGCCGCTGGTCAGATTGATATTATAGTGAAGAAAAAAAAACCACCTAATCATAAAATGTAACGGGACGGATTTAAAAAATGTAGTAGAGTATAAAGTATAAATAACTGCTGCAAAATGTAACTAAGTAAAAGTCGTACGTATGCACGATTGATTGTACTTAAAGGTTGTATCAGCGATTCTAGGCCGAAACATACATTATTACATTAATCTGATCTTTCCTCACGATCCGCTAGCTGCCCACCTAATAAACACGCGTCTCTCTCTCTCCACCCCTTGTCGGTGATTGGATCAATGTTTATTTTGGTTTGGAGTGGTTGGTAGTACCATTTGTTATTGTGTGCTATCTCGGAGCACAGGCTGCGTACAGAGACACGTTTTTTTGACGCCCTGCTTATGAGGCGGGCAGCTAGAGGATCAGGAGGAGAGATCAGATGAATGGGATCATTTATATTTCGGCCTAGAATCGGTGATACAACCTTTAAGTGAAGTACAGATACGTGAAAAATGTACTTAAGGGCTTTGTTACAAAGTAACAAAGTATTTGTACTTCGTTACATTCAACCACTGCTGTTCAGTCACCAAAGCTGCAGAGTTCGGTAGGTAAATATAAAATGTTAACAAACTGACAGTGAATAGGAAAAACAAAAAAAGGCAAACCTCATAAACTATACAATTGATTGATTTTAAGACCCTCTCCTGGAACCGTCACCATATCGTGGTGGAGAGGTTTGTGTGTCCCTGTGAACCTGAGGGCTGTGTTGTCTGGAGCCTTGTCCTCCTGGTAGGGACTCCCATGGCAGAGTGGTCTCAGGTGAGGGGCCAGACTAAGATTGGTTCACAAGACTCAATCACAATCGAAGTAAGAGGAGATGTGACCCGGCTCGGAGGAAGCCCGGGGCCCCCGTCTGGAGCCAGGCCCAGACAGAGGGCTCGTTGGCGAGCGCCTGGTGGCTGGGTTTGCCGCGGAGCCCGGCCGGGCACAGCCCGAAGAAGCGACGTGGCACCCTCTCCCTCTTCATCCCATGGGCCCACCACCTGTGGGAAGATCCATTGGGGTCGGGTGTGCAGCCACATGGGTGGCAGGGAAGGTCGGGGGTCTCGACGGACCAGACCCGGGCGGCAAAAGCTGGCTCTGGGGACATGGAACGTCACCTCACTGTGGGGAAAGGAACCGGAGCTTGTGAGGGAGGTGGAGCGCTATCAGTTAGATCTGGTGGGGCTTACCTCCACGCACAGTCTCAGCTTTGGTACCGTACCCCTGGATAGGGGTTGGACTCTATTCTTCTCCGGAGTTGCAGAGGGAGTGAGGCGCCAGGTGTGGGGATACTCCCCGGCTGAGCGCCACGGTGTCTACCCCGGTAGACGAGAGGGTCGCCTCCTTACGCCTAAGGGTTGTGGGGGGGAAAAACTCTGACTGTTGTTTGTGCGTATGCACCAAACAGCAGTTCGGAGTACTTAGCCTTCTTGGAGACCTTGAATGGAGTCCAGTAGGGGACTCCGTAGTTCTGCTGGGAGACTTCAACGCCCACGTGGGCAACAAGGGAGACACCTGGAGAGGCATGGTGGGGAGGAACGGCCTCCCTGATCTAAACCCGAGTGATCGTTTGTTATTGGACTTCTGTGCTAGTCATGGATTATCCATAACAACAACATAAGGGTGCTCATAAGTGTACCTGGTACCAGAGTACCCTAGGCCGAAGATCGATGATCGATTTCGTGATTGTGTTATCCGATCTGAGGCTGCATGTTTTGGACACTCGGGTGAAGAGAGGGGCGGAACTGTCAACCAAGGGTTTGCAGTTTGGTGGTCTGAGGATCTCGTCACTGCTTTTTGCAGATGATGTGGTCCTCATGGCATCATCAGCCTGTGACCTTCAGCACTCACTGGATCGGCTGCCGGCCGAGTGTGAAGCGGCTGGGATAAGGATCAGCACCACTAAATCTGAGGCCATGACTCTTAGCAGGAAACCGGTGGATTGCTTACTCCGAGTAGGAAATTAGTCCTTAGCCCAAGTGAAGGAGTTCAAGTACCTCAGGGTCTTGTTCGCGAGTGAGGGTGTGAGTGAGATTGGCCGTAGAATCGGAGCAGCAGGGGCGGTATTGTGTTCGCTTTACCGCACTGTTACGAAAAGAGAGCTGAGCCGCAAGGCAAAGCTCTTGATCTACCGGTCGATCTTCGTTCCTACCCTCACTTATGGTCATGAGGGCTGGGTGATGACCGAAAGGACGAGATCGCGGGTACAAGCGGCCAAGATGAGTTTTCTCAGGAGGGTGGCTGGCGTCTCCCTTAGGGATAGGGTGAGAAGCTCAGCCATCCGTGAGGAACTCGGATTAGAGCTGCTGCTCCTCTGCTTAGAAAGGAGTCAGCTGAGGTGGTTCGGGCATCTGGTAAGGATGCCCACTGGGCGCCTCCCTTGGGAGAGGTTCCAGGCACGACCAGTGGGGAGGAGACCTCGGGGAAGACCCAGGACTAGGTGGAGAGATTATATCTCAACACTGGCCTGGGAACGCCTCAGGATCCCCCCGTCAGAGCTGTGAATGTGGCCCGGGAAAGGGAAGTCTGGGGCCCCCTGCTTGAGCTGCTGCCCCGGCGACCCGACCCTGGATAAGCAGATGAAAATGAGGATGAGGATGATTTTAAGACTGCTATGGGGAAATTAGAACATTGCCTTTTAAGAAAACAGCATTAACATGTCTTTTAGGCCATGGTCTGAGAGAGGTTTTTTTTATCTGGTAAAAGATATATTAGATATCAAGGCAAGGACTGCCAGAAAAGCAGGTAAGCTGGACAAGCCAAAAGGCTTTAACGATTTAAAAAATGTGTACACCAATGGGTGTGGTAAAAATGATACATTCTGGATGTTGAAGACTTGCCAAGGACTTTGTGATCATTCACTGCAGTTATATTGTTGGACCAGATCGACTTATCATGGATTAAGCCATATAACGATGTTGCCACTCGACGGGGGGGCTGTCACACTGAGTATTACATGCATCGGATCAGATTTGCATAATGGTCGGAGACCTGGCTGACTCCGCTACGTTAGGTGGCGCTGTAGCCCTTTCAACAAGTGGTACTAGAGCCACTTCCAGTTCACGGCTGCGTAAAAGCAACAACAAACTATTTGGCGGCATACAAACAACAATGGCGTACGAGGAGTTTGACGAGGCAATAGTAACGTACCTTTTGTGCATTTTTCACTGTATACAAATGGGACCACTACTATTTATAATGTTGCCTCCTTCCACTTCCGGGTGAAATCCCCGGCCGAAATTCTTGAGCATGCACGGGACGCAAACTCCCGGTAATACGATACGATCAAGTACTGTTGTTGTGGACTGACCTCGGCCCAGGCCAGTCTGACACAATTCTGAAGGCAGAGGTGAAACCCAACCGTCAGGGAGTCACCATCTCCAAGATAAGAAGAACCAACTCCTGCAACTTCGAAAACCCCAATTAAGGCATGCAGCTGCGCTGGAAAAGTACTGGGTCTCCTGAGGCGGAGACAAAGAATCGAGGCATAAAGGAACTGATACAGCGTTGCTCAGTGGGACTACACGGCTTTCTGAGCGAAGGAGAGGTCGTCCGGCACGGAGCTTAGCGCTAAGTTGTATCTCGCCTCGTCTCATACCAACCTGTTTATTTTAGGTTATCATTTACCTATGCATATGCTTGTAAGCAATAAATAACGAATCAGATCATTTACTTCGTTGCAACTCCTTTTTATTCCACGGT
>OMLJ01118575.1:0-12347 GCA_900302595.1 Gadiculus argenteus | reverse complement strand
ACTCAGTCAAGGAAACAAGTGGCAAATGACTGAGTCTGCACATTTGGAGTGGTCTAATGGCCTCAAATAGACTCTTGCCCAACTCAATTCTAGAGCCTTACTCTCCTTGCCTTTCTAGCAGCAAAGTTATCTATTACGTCATCATAAGACAGCTGCTTTGAGACCTCATGATTTACACTTATAATGGCAAGTCCACTAAGACGTTCTTGCCCCATAGTAGATCTCAGGTATGTTTTGATTAGTTTGAGCTTTGAGAAGCTCCTTTCAGCAGCAAAAAATAATTAGTAAACTGAACTAAATAAAATCTATAATAAAAATAAAATAAAATTATAACTAACTGAAACATTGTTTTGCATTTACAAAACTAATAAAAAAATCCAAAACTATTATAACCTTGGGCAGGATGAGGTGCTGCATCACTTGGTGCTGAGGTAGAGGAGGTGGCTGCAGTCTCAGGTGGCCCAGGAGGGGCAGAGGTGCGTAATAAATATTTACGAAGTGCATCTGAAAAGAGAGGATGAGTAGATTTGATCAATTGGGGTTTACATTATATTAATCAAATAGCTGTTGATTGTGAAACCATAATGGCATAACCATTACAACCATGCTATCACCCAACAGTATAGCCTGCCTGGACCTATGACATTCTAAACACAGCAACAAGAAAATATAAAAAGGGCAGTGTAATTGTAAAGTCTCAAATTGCACCAATCTGAAAATTGGAAAACATAGATATATACTGTATAAATGAATGTAGGCCTATGTATGCAATTGGTTTCTCAGGGCAAATAGTGGATAGTTTGGGCAGCACACATTTAACATTAAAAGAAAAGGTGTAACCTTAAAATTAAATGATGTTGCTTATTGATTCCCCAAACCTGTCTTTCCAACTTTCCCTAAAATGGGAGTAACATTAACTGACATTAACTCTACTGAATGCTGAATGTATTTCTTTAACAAGTTATCATCCTATACTAATGTAGTAAAAAGTAACCCACTGCCACACTAGCTCCAAGTGAGCTAGCTAGAAACTGCTGTAAGTAACCTGTATATGTGTATATATATGTGCTGCATTTTAGTTAAACTCATTTATCACATCATCATTCATCACCTGTCTTTTTCACGTTTTTCCTCCTCTTCTTTTCTTTTCTTCTTTCCTTGTGCGCCAGAGGGCTTTTGCCTTTTCATGATGAGTCAGTCATCACTGAGAGCAGGGGGGCGGGGCGGGGAGAGACGGTGTGAAATCAATTAGGGACCGTGGTAAAATTGGTATTGCCTGCAGGGTGCAGGCAGCAGACAGAAAACCCAAATAAGAAAATATAAATTATTTCGCCATTGTTTAAATACTCAAGATTATATGTACTGTTGTTACATTGTTGTGTTTTTGTGAAATAGTAGTATAATAAAAAAGTATTTATAAAAAAGAAAAAAGAAAAAAAAAAAAACTCCCCTCCCTGGGGCGCCCCTTGACGCTCTCTGGCGCCCCTAGCATTCGCCTAGTCCGCCTAATGGAAGGAACGGGCCTGTGCATAAGCATGTGTGAATGCACTGATTTAGTTGTTTGTATTGGGTCAACAATTTCTGTATAAGCTTAAAGAGATTTAGGATTCTGTCTGTAGACATGTTTGTCTGTGCAATAAAGCAAGACAACATAAAAGAAAGAGTCAGACTTTTAATGTAGAACTTTATCACAACTGCACTTACTTTCAATTGCCTTTATTTAAGGCTATGGAGCATTTAGTGGCCTATGTAGTCGGTCAAATGTGACAAACGCAACGTTATTCCTTTACTCTGTCCATGTATTGACATCTGTGTGATGTGATCTCTCTCTCTCTTTCCTCCACGGCTTCATTCCCATTTAGGTGCATGCTTCCTTTCCTTCTATTCCCTTTTCCTCCCAGTTGGCTCGCAGTGAGACACGTCGAGAGCTGTTATTACTGACCCTGCTGCTGCTGCTGCTGCTGCTGCCCCCGTGGCTGGACGCACGCCTGGCTGGCCACTACCTTCCTTCAGCCATGTTGGAAAACCTCGGGATCCAGCAGCAGGAGACTTGACGTTACCGCCAGCGTCACAGGCAGCACACCACCGGGGACGGCACTGCGAGGAAAACACACACACACACACACAGAGGGGGGAGAGAGGGAACCCCACAACGGACAAATAGAGCGACCGAGTGATTTCTAAGGGTGGACGGGATTATTCCAAACCGCACTGGATTAAGCGGGGAGTCGGCGTCTCGGTGGGGGTAGGCGCGGCTGGCTGTCCGGCGGGCTGCAGGGTGAGTGAACCCGGTCCCACTTTGGGGTGAAATCAGTGGAGAAAAAAAAGAAGACCCACCGTTAGCGGAGTTAGCTTAGCATTCGGGGTAACACGGGGGTAAAGAGGAGGAGGGGGGGACACACCGGTGCACACAAGGGTGCCGTTTTCAGATGGGGTTTACCGGGGAAATCACACTGCAGCAAGCCTCGATCATAAAAATGAGTCATTTTTATAACCAGGAGTCATTTGTATTCCCCACAGACAGTAGTGGTGCATCGATCGGAACCACCCCTCTCTCTCTCTCTCTCTCTCTCCAGCGTTTGGGTGCAAAGGTCCAGGGCTATAGAGATAATCTCCCTTCTACCAAATAATCCAACGAAAGCATGTGAGTTGAGGTCTTAGCACAACATCTGGACGGGTGGGGTGTTTTTTCTGGTTGGGTTTGGTTTCATGCAGAATGGGAAGGTGTTATAAGTCAATGATTCCCACCGTGGTGATCAGGGGGCATGGCTCCTCCGCGACCACCTGAACTACGTTTCGCAATGTTGCTGAATTATTTGGCATTCAATTAAAGGAGACCTCGCTTTGGGGGTGAATACTGTTGCTCTGCTGTGAGGCTACTTTACTGTATGGAAGTAGATGTGCATCGTATACATTTTGAGGTGAATACAAGGGGTCTACCTGACAAGTCTATCGCAGTTGTTGTCCACAGCCCAGTGTGGCCAGAGACGCCGCTGTGGATGTGCTTTTTTTTATTTCACAATGTGAGCGGTTTGTGTGGCTGCCGTTGTGAAATCCAACAATTTCTGAGTAAATCGTGTTATCCTGTTCTTGTGGGCGTCAATATGGGCCTGGACATCTGTCATTAATACTGAATGAATATCACTTGGCCCACAGCTTACGCTGAAATATTTACAGTGAGTACTGGTCATACTGATCAAGGCTACTGTCATGTGAGCTCTGTGACCAATTTAACGCCTACAGCACAGTCTTGATGATAATCTGGTATCAGTGGGGTTAGGCATAGGCTAAGCAAGCAAGTTGTTTATGTTTTTATGATTTAAAATTGGATTTTGTTTAATAGGCCTACAATTTTTATAGTTATACTCTGCAACATAAATACCCACCATGCACATAAAGCAAACAAGGATTCTGGTAGCAGGAGCCCCCATTTTTATGTTGCCTTTACCTGTCAGTGCCATTTTATTCTGCATATAGTGCTTACTACAGAGTTGCACAATACAGTAAATGAATGCTAAGCTTCAGCTTTTCTTCAGTCTAATCCTTTGCTGTCACTGTTCATATGGCAGTTGCTTCGACAAAGATAGGCTACGTCAGACCTAAAATCCTGCATGACAGTGGCACACTCACATTTGAAAAGCACAGGTTCAACATGATGTGTGCTGCTCACATTCATTTCACTCTGTGTCTGACAGGTAGCCCCCATAATAATAATAATCTTGATTTGGGAGATTCTTCCTCCACCAATGTGCTGATGTATAGACTGGAGGAGTTCACAGGGCAGCAAGAGGTTTCAGCATCTGGCTTCCCAGATGCAGAGGAAGGATAGTTTCCTTCCAGGGTGCCTGGCCAACAGGTGTGTCAGCCGGAGAGTGGGAGGGTGTTTCCTCGGTATGCCCCGGCTATATGACAGCGAGGAACCAGGAAGTAGAAGGACAGGTGAGGGGAGAACATATCCAGGCGTGCACCCAGTCAGAGGCTCAGCGCTCTGAATAAGCTGTCCTCATGCAGTTTTGGGATTTCCTGGGTTGCACCAGTGAAGGTACGGCATTGCCATGCTAGCTTTTGTTCTCTTGTTGTTAGCTTTTGGGCTCAGCCCAGGTGTTGTGAGAGAGAGAGAGTAGAAATAGTGTGGCAGGGATATATAGGCTGAGGTGTTGTTGGAGATATAGAGACGGTGTGTCAGGTATGGGCTGAGGGGCTGGAAAGGAATTTGCTCTGCTCACCACTGTGCAAGCACTTGCATGTGGAAACTTCACACAGTGGTAGGCGACCAACAACAGAAGGTCTCAGCTATTGTGTTGGTGTCGTTTCAGTTTTGTTTGTTTTTTTACTAGAGACATGACATGGTACTACACCTCTGACTGGTGTTAAGTTTCCTGTACACTAAAGTAGAACCATAAATGTCAACAGCTTTTTAAATGTGTTGCCATTATTCCCGTGGTCCCTTTGTCTTAAATGACTATAAAAATACCACATTTTGTTAATTATCAAAATCCTAATTGTACTCTGTATTATTGTTATTACTATTTTTCCTACTGTTACTGCTATTCTCAAAGATTGCTTTGGCCAGCCACATTGGATATGATTTTTCACATTAATTTACCTTGTTGTCGTTTGTCGAGCCTCAAGTAATGCTTCTCGTAGGCGTCGTAAATAACCTTTTCAAAACAGCCTTGTCAAAAAATAAGATATTGTGGAAGGGTTGAACACACCTTAGATCAATTCCCATCCGAGTATTTGGAGGTCATCGGGATTTTTTGCGTTGGTGCCTTTTCCACTGGATGTGTGGGCAGTACATGTACAACACACATTCTACCAGAGCATTTGTCTTTCATTCCATCTCCTCCTCCACCAGTATCAATATATATTATATTTTAAAATCTTTGAAACAACTGGAACTTGACCAACACGAATCGGGAGTTAAATACACCCGATGTATGGATTTAGTTATAACAAATAAGTACGTTTCTTCAAAACACATGTACAATGATCTGACTGACAGGATGACAGGAGGACGATTGTGGCACGTTAAAGCCCTGCAGCATGCTCGCCATGCTGCTCTATTGATCACTGCAATGATTTTAGTTCACAACATACATCCACTACAGGGATGAAGAAGTATAATCTGACAGTTGGTGTCAATCAGTACCTTTTTGGTGACTAAATATGTTGTCTATTAATTGTAAGTGAATCGTGAGTAAGCTGCTTTGCTGTCGGTGGGCATAATAATAGGTATATTGTTTAACCCTGATCAGTGCTGCATAACTAGCATGTTTTTGGTGGTGCAAGGAAACCCATGTGCAGAGGAGAACGTGCACTGAAAGACTCATGGCCAGTGGTCTTTCATGTTGGCATTTCATACGAGCTCTGTGTACTGGCTCCACAGTCCACATCACTGGGAAGTGCAGAATGTGTGAAAGACCTACAACCAAAACGTAATGATTAGAGTTTACTTTGTAATGTGGTCAATACTTTGTGCCCAGGGCATGCACAGAATGCAGGACTGCCAAAAGGCTGTCGCTTTTTTTTTCTTTTTCGTAGCATTTGTTGAGTAAACTGCAACCTAAGAGGTGAGCTCATAATGAAGAATCACAATAAAACAGCTGAAATCATTGTTTTCATTAAAGGGGCTACTACCCATCGACAATGGCCAGCTTTAACTTCCAAACACTAGAAGTTTACGATGCACAACATTGGCACTAAACATTGATGACCTTTTCCAATAACAACCCAAAAATTTATGCTTGTATGTTGTGGCCTGGATACATGGTGCTTAACTGGTGGTGTGATACTGAGAATTTAGCTTTGGTGCCAGTAGTTGTGCCTTGACATGCTTTTCTTCATCAATACTCTGTACATAGCGTTACATCTTAACCATATGGCATTACACCACCATAACCTCTTAATCCTGGTCAAGTGAGGGATTTGTGTGTTTTGTGTTTCAGGTTATCGGAAAGAGTGACGTTGTTTACTGTGTGACTAGTTGTTTAATTGTACAGTGTCAGACACCAGACTTGTGACACATGGATCCGTTCACTCATCCTGTGCCCCAGGGGATGCATTCTTGCATTGGATCAGCTCTACTCATTAGGAACAAACATACCTGAAGCTGCATATACAGCATATTCCGATTTTAGATTTGTGTTTGAACCCTACTACAACAGCATGCTAACAGATACAGCCAAGATCATGTTGTCAATTGACAAAGGAAAGCTAGTTGTGTTCCCTGTATATTTTTTAAAGGTATCCATATAGGTGACCTATACAGGTTGTTGTTGTTGTTGTTGTTGTTTGAAAGAAATAATGATTTAACCCCATGTCTCTCCATTGGATTCAGAATAATCCCATCATAAACCCAACATCGTACTTCATACCAGTAGTGCTATTGTATCATACCTGATACTATGCGTGTCTGTGTATTCCTTTGCTGTGTTGTAGATCAGATTAGATCAGGAGTGCTGCGGGTTGCTTAGCTGTTGCCTTTCAGCGTGGAGTTGTGCAACACTATTAGCATAATGTCATTGATGGCCTGCTTCTGTAGTATCCAGCCAGAGGCAATAGTTTTCTGCTGTGAGTAGGACGGAGAAAGACACACCCGAGAGTGTAGGCGTAGTGGACAAAGAGAGCGAGGGATCTGATGGCGAGTACTGGAGAAATAACCTTAAAGCAATGTTTTACACCAGAGGAGAAATGTACCAAATGGAGCTGAAGCCAGACAAGTCCAAGTCTGTTTAACTATCTTTATAGATAGCTGTAACCACATTGCTTTTTAATAGTGCCATGATAAGGTGAATGATTGAAGATACTAAGTACACGGCTGACGTACTACTATTTATTTTCTTCTTTCTTGCTCGATTTTGGTGTAGTGTTTTAGATAAATAGGACTTGTTACATAACACACTTAGACACTTAACACATGCAAAGTGTTCGACAGTTTCATTTAAAGCTAAACCCTGCAATGACAGGGACGCCCATGGTTGAATATATTATTATATTATTTCTCATACTTAATTAAAACTTAATGAAGTGTCAGAGGGTGGAAAACGGAAAGTCTAAGATGAATGTGAAGTGGAACATAAATTATAACATCACACCAGTGTTATTTACAATATTGCATTATGTTTGGTATGAAGAAGTGTTTGATCATTGCTCTTTTGAGGCTCATTGTTAGTGCAGTCGACCCAGTTCCCTATTCATTTAGACTTATTGAGACTTTTGAGACTAAATTTGTGGCTTTTCTGTAATTTTAATCACGTTTTTTCTCTCTCTAGATCTTTCCAGGATATCGTATGCTGGTGGTGAGTTCTTTTTTTTAAACGTTTTCTCAATGTTTCTATGAAGACATTAAGCATATGTGATGAATTCAACGTCACAATATATGTTGATTTCCCAATTTTGTGAATTCAGTCACAGTATGCACATAGGTCCATTCACTTTAACAATATGATACAGAATGTATGTAACAGGGTAGCTTGCAATGAGTCTCGATTGGTTACACTACGAGAGAGAGAGAGAGAGAGAGAGAGAGAGAGAGAGAGAGAGAGAGAGAGAGAGAGACCCATGAGTGCTACAAATAATGCCCAATGCTGCTCTGATGGGTTTAATGTGGACCGTATACAGAAATAATTAAATGATGATGATAACATAAAGACAGTAACTATCTATCTAATCGCTGCTATATGACAAGTTGAAGTCCACCCATCACTCTCCTTTCTAGCCCCTATCTCACCATTATCCTATTGGTAGTACTTAAAGTTTACTGATTTTCCTTGAATGGCCTAGTTGCGTTACATTTTTACATTTAGTACAAAATCATTACCAGGTTCCTTACTACTACTGCTGGCACAGTAATAAATAAATAATCAACTTGTCATCGTTCCTACACTTAACACGCACACAATCTGTCTCCCTCCCGCTCCGGCGCTCATTGTTAAGACACAGAGGAAATGTGCACATGTGGCTGCGGAACGCTGGTCACGGATGTTGTGTTTTGAGACGTGACGCGCTGCTGCAAAGGACAGCCAGGCAGGCACCCCGATCGGCTGTGTGCGGATGGAATTACTGCGGTGTTTGTACCATCCTCCATATTATTTTCTGGAGTCATCAATCCTCTCGTAGCGCCTCGCTTTGTGTCTCTGGCTTTCGCTTTCCTCCTTTTCTTCCGTCCTCCCTGCGTCTCTCCCAGAGAGATCCCTTTCTCGACCACCCCTCTGACATCAGATACCTGTCATGACCTGGTTAGCGTCTGTAGGCAGAGAGCATTGTGGGAAAGCTCCAGAGGTGTTGCAGCGCAGTGCCTCTCTCCAAGGGGTCCCTGGTTCTCTCGTTGCTCGGTTTCACTGTCATCTTTCCATCGGCGGCGATCTCTTGGCTTCGCTCGAAATGTTTTTGAGTCTTCGCTTTCCGTCAATTTGTCTCTTTTTGTGAGTGACCTTTTGTGGCTATTTTTAGAAGTCTTCCCTTTGTCATCTGCCTCTCTGTTACCCCTTTCCTTCCATGTATTCCTGCATGGCCATGCTCTACTTTTACACACCCCTCCTTGTCCTACATTTCCATGCCTCTCTACCCTAATCCTCTTTTCTTTGCCTTACATCCATTGCTTTAACTGCCTCCGCAGGGCAACTCTCTGCTATTACAGAATGGAATTACCATATCCCCTGGACTGTTGCGGTGCACAAATGGTGGTCTGACCAAGAGGGAAAAGACCCTGGACTTTGCCATGAAAAGCGGTTGAAATACTTTTTTCTTGCGGAGAAATAACTGGAATCCAGACGAGGTTGCTTTATTGATTTGTGGCAGTGAGCGCGTTTCTTCTCGTGCGTCCTACCTTTGGGTTTTCAACAATATGAGTTTTGCAACAGGGATATATCCGTCGGACCCGACTGCTCCTTGGGAAGTGGCTGTATTGTAGTCCACAGTTTGTAAGGACCCGCTTCATCACAAGGTGTGCTGTCACTGCTCCACTGCGGTTTAGGGGAATTGTGCTTTTCTTAATGCCTCTTCATTAAAATACTTGAAGATCTTAACATTTTTGAAAATTATGGATTGATACTTGGCTTAGGCGTTTCAGTAGACCTTGGCACCTTCAGAGTCCTGGTCATGCTGTTTGTTGACAGGTTTGTCAGTTTCACACTAACTACTGACTTAATTAAGTTTTCTAAACGGAAATAACCTGGGTCATGGCATTACACGGTACGAGAGTATTATGACAGTATTATGTCTGTAAAATGTATGTAGAACCTGCCATGACAGCGTGCAGTGGCTACATCCTTGTCTTTCAGCGTGCATATTTCCTTCACAAAAGTTTTAATTACAGACGATAGTCTTCTACCACTCTGCTCAGGATGCTCCACTCGCATAATACTCCCCTGGGATATGTGACATGTTTTGGCCATTGTCTTGCAGCCCATTTCAAAAGACTGTCTGAAACATAGGCAAACAACTTTGGGATTTTTCTTAGACAACTTTTTCTAGAACATTTAAGGGACTTTGTGGACTAAATTTCACTTAACTTTATCTTTAACTTCATCGCTCTGTGTGACTATCTGGACTTCTACTACTGCATTAAGTGTGGTGGGCCAACGTTTTTTTTTGCTGGCCTGGTCAGCAATCAACAAATCCTTGGCTTATGTGGCTGTTTGAGTGGGGCTGTAGTGTCCGGGCCTCGTGTCTAGCACCAGGACAGCTTGTCCTACAGGACCCATGGAGAGCAGGGGCTGTATCCCGCTCTGTTGGAGCAAAGGGGCATGCATCTATGACCAGCACCCCCTGGCAAGTATGTATTCATTCCACTTTCATGACATACTCCAATAAGAATATCAAATACTTTGTCTGAAGTAGATTGTTTTTAGCATGATGAACTTGGGTTATTTACTTTTGCTTTTGAGGGCCTATTATTCTAAAGTTTAAATTTTTTTTTTTTTTATTAATAAACTCTTCATATCAATTTGTTGATATTTAGTTTATGAGTAAACCCTTAATCCGATTTTATATATATGCCTACAGGCAGGATTACCCTAAAGAGCATTGTGTTTACACAATACTGGTGTATTGCATAATCACCACAATGTATTTTTGTCACATACAGTGGAATACAAACAATATTCCATGAGGAAGTGGGCTAAAATGGTGCCATGTTGTTCTGTCTACTCAGTTGGATTAGTATAATCTACAGTTACTCGGCTATGTTAAGTAATTGGCTGTTTTAGCTGTTGATTGCCAACCTTACCAATGGCGACCTGTGATATCTACTGATTGAGTTTCTTTCTCTCTGGCTTCCTGGACCAACTTGACTCGTTGCGTTGTGTCAAATAACAAACTTGAACGTAACAAAATAAAAGACAACATTTGGCAGCATTTATCACATTTAAACTCTTAGCCATGAATATGGATAAGTGCTACAGCATAGCTTCTTCAGATGCCCGCTTCAAGTCCAGTGATGGAACTACACATAGCAAGGAGGAGCGGAAGGAAGTGGTGCAATGTAGAAGATAAATCAGGATGGAAAGAGCTGGAGGGAACGGAGAGAGAGAGCGAGATGTTGAGGCTTTCCCCTGCGGGGTTACGCTAACCCCCCAGTAACCTAGATACCAGCTAGATACTGCATCTCCACAGGCCTCTCTGCCAGGGCACAACGAGTCTTCAGCAGTTCAACATGCTCAGTGTCAGCTAGAGGAACACTACTGAGAGAAGGGTAGCCAGGAGGGACACTTGACTGGCCCCCTTAACGTGCTCCCTGATTGACATTTGCTCGTGGATTTGATTTGATACTTGGAATCTGGAAGCAATACGATGCAGACTAGGACTTGTTTTTTAAAGGCTGGGGTGGCTTTGTCTCCAAAAAGTTTATTGATGTCATAACATTGCAGTATTCGGACCGGTATTCCCCTGAATTTCTGGCCAGTTGAAGGAATAACAGCCACTAAAGTGAAACCGCAGGCTTGATTGTCTAAAATTAGTTCCAGGTTCTTGGCACCAATAAGAAACTACAATTGTAATAATCACTTTTTCCACAAGTAAAGGTTCAGACCATGTTGTAGGATTTCTCTTTTTTTTTATTTCCCTTTAATCTGTTCCATACTTCGGGTGTCTCTTTCATCTCTACTTTTAACAATACAGTCTACAACTCTAGACTTGGAATGGGATAGTGTTATGTCAATAGTGTGGCTCTAAAGTAGTGTGACTCTAAAGTAGTACTACTTCTGTATTAATGGGCCACATTCTAGGCTGCTCAGTTATTTTTGCTTAAGCATGTATGCATAAATGTATGCATGTATTGCATAGGCTTATAAGCTTACAGAACAGCTCTTCTCTACGTGTCTTTGTTTATGTAATGGTGTCAGAGCAAATAGATGAGATCAAGCTTCAAAGCATGGGCAATTATTTGATTCTAGTTAACAGCCTACCGTAAGTACAACAGACACTAATACATCAATTTGTGTATATACAGGACATTAGCCCTGTACCGACCATGACTTTTTCAGTCCCAGGCTTTTTTCTTTGGCCACGCCCACGCATTAGCTCCCAGTCGTTTCGAACGCACCACAGGGAAGTCCGAGAGGCTTATCAACGGAGCGTCGACGAGCTACGAGCGGCTCCGAAACGTACCACCTCTGCTGGAGGACTTTCTGAGCCGCTGTAAGAGTCCCTGAGGGGCGGGTCCTGGGCGGATCCTCTCTCCAAACCACACTCACAAAACTGCATAGCGGGAAAAGTACGCCTGGTTGGTACGCGGCTAATAAGCTAAAATAACAGAACAAAATATGCATCCATGTCCTGAAATGCAAATGTGGCTTCTAAGACATGAAGTTTGTTCTAGCCAATCCTGAGTATGTGAGAGTATGTGATAACCAATCAACAAGACGCAGTGTGATAGTCACAAATCTTCAATTCATTTATCTCCCTTTCTTGCCTACAGTGAATGGCATCAGTTTGGAGAATGCTTATAATTTAGAAAGTGTACATGCATGTTTTAACACCAAGTAATGCTCTACCACAGTACCTTGGAATGTTGGTATGCGGTACATTACAGCACATGCCTAGCTGTCATGTGATGTACTTGTGCCTTGTACTATATAATGCCTCAATCCATAATAGCATTACGTAAAATAAGATGCACACCGTAGGTTTATCTGTATTTTCGGAGTATTAAGAGAATCATTTCAAGGTTATGGGAGTTCAATAACTAATTGCCGGGCAGTCATTAACTAGTATTTACATTTACAGTTGCCTATGAATTAGTCAATAAGCTGTTTTCAGAGGGCAGAAAGGGTACACTTTCCCATGAACTTTACACAGAGGTGAAACCACACTAGTGGCCTTAAGAGTAAATTAATTACCAGGTG
>OMLJ01118557.1:0-12270 GCA_900302595.1 Gadiculus argenteus | reverse complement strand
AAAGCAAAGGCTTCTGGCTGGTACACACAACCTCAAAATCCAGTCTGTGTGTCTTGCCCCTGATGACACACTGTGTGCTGTACACGCCAATTGAGCTCATCCACTCACTGTTGTAAAGCCTCAGTCTGGCAAGACTTTTCTGAAGAGGAGCTTTAGGTGCCAGTCTCATCTTGTCTTCCATGCTCATCACGTTGCAGGTGGCTCCAGAGTCAAGCTGGCACCTCTGGACCCCTCTGTGGAGTGGCAGGTTTACAAACCACTTTTTCCTCTGAGTGTTCACAGCCCCCAAGCTCTCCGCCGTGTACACATCTCTCTCATCGCGGCCGTAGTCCTCCGGGTCCCCCAGCGACGGGTCATCCACAGCGTTCAACTGACGTGCTTGCTGGCCTCCTTTCATGCAAACTTTGGCAAAGTGATTAGCAGTGCCGCACAAGCGACATGTCTTTCCAAATGCGGGGCACAGGTCTCGCCCCCGTCTGTGTGGTGTGCCACAGTACTTGCATCCACCTGTGCCTCTCTGTGGCTGTGCTGATGTGCTGGCGGACTCGGATGGCCTGCCGGTAGGTCTCCGTCCTGGTCGCTGTCCATATGCTACATTGATGCTCTCCCCAGGCACAGAGCTGCTAAGTGACATGGATTTTAACTTATTGTCCAACACCTCCACTGCACGGACAATGTCAATAGCCCCCTCCAACTTAAGGTCCTTTCCTCTTAGCATGCGTCGTCTGGCGCCCTCATCAGTTATTCCCAGAACAAGCCTGTCCCTTATGAGCTCATCTCTTAAAGCTCCATATTCACATGTGGCAGCTTTCTCTCTCAGTCTTGTGACAAAAGCATCCACTGACTCCCCATCCTCTTGTTTAAGGTTTCCAAAAACATACCTCTCAAAGATCACATTTTTGCTGGGTGTGAAGTATTGCCCCAGTTTGTCGAGTATCGCACCTGCGTCTTTCTGCTCTTCCTCCGTGAGTCCCAGATTGTGCTTGTAAACATGGTGGCAATCCTTCCCCATCAGCCTCCTGAGCGTTGCTGCCTGCACCGGCTTCTCTGCCTTGTCGATCCCGGTTGCAAGCAGATAATCCTCAAACTCTGAACGAAAGCTAGCCCAGTGGCAGTGAAGATCCCCAGTCATCTTCATGGGCTCCGGTGGCGGAATGTTTGAAGCCATCTTCCCCACGCGGCGCTAACGCTAACAGGCTAACTGAAACTTCTAACTACGTCTAGCAAACCCAATAAACGCACTCTGTAACATTTACAGGCAACTTAGGATGTTCTCTGGGTTCCAAAACCACTTCTGACACCATGTTGCAAGTGTATGTGCATCGAAGAATACACAGAGTCAAGCTGAGTCTCTTAAGCATGTATTGAACGCGTTGTCACATAACAAGACTGGCATGTGTTGACTGCCCGAGTCCATACACACACAAGCCCACTAGGGGGAGCTGTCGGCTTGCATAACATTAGCCTACAACAGTAACTACAAACGGTTAACATGTGCCTACAAAACACGAGTTTATTTGTAATGATAGCGTGCATATTTAACTAACTTAATCATTATGTAAGATATTGACATAACTGCATTTTATTGGCTGATGCTACAAACTAAATTATTTTCAACAGTATTTAAGTCTAACCACTCTGATCATGTTCCCTACCTCCACTTGGCTCCACTAGGGAGCAAGGAACGGTCATCAATGGCAAGGAGCGGATGAACTGAATCATTACTCGCTGCCCGCTTCGCGCTCAGAAGGGAACATCATTACTCTTCATCGTGGTTAGAGTAACCGATCACTTTCGTACGATATTTCTCAAGCTAAAAACTATAGAAATGATCCCTGAAAGTATGATCTTAACGTTACAGCGGGCGCGGACGGGACCCCATTCATGGGAAAGTCTTTCTCACTGCTGGTTGTCAGGTTGAACTTTCACATTACAACGTTCATGTCAATATCACGGATGACACTGATATAAATGTAAGGTTATTGAAAGTAAACTTCGACATTAATGATCCAGACACGATACAATAAATAACCATTTGAAACTACTTATTTAATGATGCCCTGAGTGTTTCAATGTATAAACCTAATATTGTTTTAATAATTGAACATGAGGACAAACATCGCTATAGAATGACGTTTAAAAATGAGTTATCATAAGGGGCAATACAGGAACCACGCACCACTACGTTAAAGGAGCGATATGATAAAGAGATATCGAGATCAATAGTTCCCACATCTCTATGCGAGACACGCGGGCAAGGTTGCCAGATTGGGCCAGATAGTTCAGAAATCTGACCCAATCTGGCAACCCTGCACGCGGATCCGTTGATAAGCACGTAGGCCTACACCAAGGTCTGTGTAAAGCACACATTGACAGCAGCAGAAAATGTGTCTTACACCAATGAGCTGACATTAATACATAACACACAAAATAGGAATGTAAAAGGCCAATGCGTGAGCAAAGTATAACCCTGAATGCGACCAAATTAACGTAATAAGTATTAAGTGAGGTGGTTATACACAAGGCACTATATCTCACTCACACTCAATTCTAATTTTTCCAGCCTAAAGTGATGAAAAGTAGCAACTGCCCAATCTGGCAACACTGGTTAATAGGGATGTCCAGATTTGATCAGGAGGGGTTAGGGTTAGGGGTTATAGGGTGAGGCTATGCAGCATCAACCTTCTCATTAGGTGAGGTCAGGTGATAAAGCTAACCCGTACCTGTACCCATCATGTGATTTAAGAATGAAGATTTATGAAGTAAATGTAAAAGTTTATGAATTCAATGTGCCAATTTATGTAAATGTATCAACATGTAGACTTAATTCATATATGTAAATATGTTGGAAGAGTTTGGCTAGGCCGCACCGACATGGATTAACTGTTAAACTGGATTAAATCAAGGTTTAACTGTTAACAGTGTTGCACCAAACTTTAAACCTAGTTAAAACTTAGTTTAATATTAATCCTGGTTATTTTTAACCCTTTGGTAATCTCAGTTTAAACTCAATTTAAACAGATTAAATTGAATTCTGTTGCACCAGCAATTTGAAACTAGTTTAAACCTGGATTAACAGTTATATTTAAACCACCTCTGGAGGAGGTTTATGTTATGTTAATCACAGTTTTATTGACAACATGGCTGCATATCTTCGATGGATGATGTTAGAGGAAAGAATTCCTTGCAGGAAAATTAGAGATCGGTTAAACCCAATTTAATTTTACGAAAATAGAGAGTTTTCACAGCAGTATAGATTCACCAAAGAATCTGTCGTGTACCTCAATGGGAAGGTTGGACCAGCTATCAAGCATCGAAGTGAGAGGAAGTTTGCTGTGCCACCACTTCAACAGCTTTTAATAGCTTTGCGATTTTACACTACAGCCTGTTTCCAGATGATTGACGAGGATCTTTTTGGAGTTCATAAATCCACATTCAGGATTGTTAGCACTGTTGCACTGTTGGAAGAAGAGGACATCCATGGACATCTAGTGGGTTACAATGTCTATGCATGTCGCTCAACATTTCACCTTTGAAGTTCAGGTGTTTGACGATTCAAACTCGCGGTGGCGTTTCCGTGCCAGCAACTCCAGATCACGATGCGGGTGAAGCAGTTTATCTGGACCATGCCCATGAGGCTTGACGAGGGCTGGAACCAGATCCAGTTCAACCTGTCCGACTTCACCCGCCACGCCTACGGGACCAATTACGTTGGTCCCATAGTTCTGGGGACACGTCCCATAAAAGTGCAGTTTCGGCTTAAGCAACCATGGAGACGAGGCGGTTCACTCAACAAGGCGGGTTGCCACACACGCACACGCACACGCACACACACGTGCACTCACGGCCATGTCAGTGTGTTTGGGTGCGTGCGGAATACACACACACACACACACACACACGCACACACACACACACGCACACACACACACACGCACACGCACACACGCGTGTCCGTGTATTTAGCTGCTGTACGCCCGTGAGGGGAGCAGAGTCACTGAAGTCTGCTGTACCTGGGCACTACAGACCTATGGCTCTATAGGTAAGGCCCTACACTAATGCGTAGTAATGCTAGAGAGAGGGAGAATGTTGATATCTGCAAAACAATAACTACATGTAATGTGAAAAAGTCCTGAAAATCATGTTTATCTTTATGGTTTCCTGTGGATGTCTGCTGGATTTGATTGTTACACAGGGAAATGATGTATAATGCAGTGGCGGGCCGTGTATTTTACACCTAGGCCTTTAGTGCTATCTTTCCGCAACTAAAGGGCCTGAGAATAACCTCACTGTGACACCAGGGCTTGAATTGTTGTGTTGGTATTGTTGTGTATCTGTTTATTGCTCATTGCTTGTCACGCTGTACTGATTTGGAGCTAGACAGTAGCTATTGTAAATGTAGTAATAGTAAATGCAGGTCAGGGGAGCTGTTTTTATTTTTTATTTTTTTTTAAATTTTTTTAGCATATATAATATCGGAAGCTGCAATAACCGCAGTCACAAGGGGTCAGGGCTACTGAGCTATAATAACCACACACAGCCACAAGGGGGGGCTACTGAGCTGCAATAACCACACACAGCCACTAGGGGTCAGTGCTATACCAGAAATACAAAGCTGTAATAACTGCACATAGCCACAAGGGGGCAGCAGCAGCCCACATATGCAAGAAGGAAGGCGGAGATGCTGAAAACAGGCTAAGGATTCTCCACGCGTGCCTTATACAATTCATCTCCTTTGGCTTAACTTTTTAAAATAATGAATGTAATAATAATGGTTGTGGTGCATGGGATTTCAGTTGTTTAATATATTTTTGCCACAAATCCATAACACAGAATCTGAAGTGATATCCCAGAGCCAGTCTCCCTGGAGGAGAGGAAGATGGACGATGAGCCGGATGAAAGAGCCAGTTCCCCCAGTTGTCTCTCATGGAAGAGTGACCAGTCAATGCCTGAACCGGTCAATTTTAAATATCAGGAGACGGACCCACAACAAGACTGGTATGGTTTATAATACACCTGTTGAATGTATTACATTTGATCGTAAAATCACCATGAATTGCCAAAAATTAACTACATATTCATGAATTTCAAATGTGTAGGCAAATTATTGGTAAACACACTGAAGTGTAACTGGATTAATTAATATATCACAGCAGCACTGGGATGAATACCACCGAAGACGGGAAAGCAGAGTCTTTCAAGAGCCATCGTTCGATGGATATACCTCTAAATCTTCAGCAAGATCATGGCAGAGAGGAAGATTGGAAAGACAGGTAAGTGTTATACAACAACCCCGGAGAAAGATGTTTCATTGGCATTATATTCTTATTTTTACATATATGGTATATTTCATGTTTACAGGAACTTGAGTCCAGGTGAATTACAGCCGAATGTTAGAGGGGCAGAAGGAAACCTGGTATGTTGTCTTTGTGAAACCTCTTAAAAGTGGCAGTAAAACAGTAAAAGTGGTTAATCACTATTAATTCCTCATTCAAATAAAAAATAAATGTACATTACTTCATACAAACAAACATGCATGTGTGGTTGCAGAAAGTGCTTGATGGACTTCCACAACATATGGAGGAATGGACTAAGGAGCATGTGAAAGAGTGGCTGACTGATCTTAAGGTCGCACAGAAGATTGTGAGTCTGCTCTATGACCAAGAATTGTCCGGGTCTTGTTTGCTCTGCTATGAAAAACAAGACCTAATTGATTTAGGTGTCTCGCAAGCACCGGCCATTCAGATCCTACGGCAGGTAAAGAGTTTTAAGACAGACATGATCAAGGTCCATGTACCAAACATTGACAGTCCAGTGACACAGAAAGTAATACATTTGCAATCAGAAGTTCTGGATTCAAATACAGATGTTGAAAGTGTGTTTTCCGACAGTGGATTCGTAAGCCAAACTCCATCAATGCGGCTAGTGGAGGAACAAATAGAGGAAGGTCAATCCAGAGGAGCTGGAAAGACGATGGATAAAAATACATGTTTCCAAGATATGATTGGGAATTCATCCAAAGACTCTGCAACCGGTTCCAACTTGGTGACTACAATATGTCCGACACGGCCCTTTGACAGCATCGAGCAATCCTTCTTTTACAGAGAGAATGACAAACTTCCTCCTGAAGTGGGTCCAGGCAATCTACTGGACCCTGTGCATGAGAACCACATTCTACCCAGCGTAGAAGAGTTCTCTGAAAAAGAGGTGCTTCATGAATTCATACAGGAAGTGTTCATTTTTGCCGCAAGCTGCATGAATTCTCGTACAAATGGCACTATTCGTTTTGAAATTAAAAGCCAGCCTGGAAGAGAAGTTATTGGGCAACAAATAATTCCAGACAGCAAATTTAGGGAGATATTCGAATTGAGTCTAAAAGAGTACTTTGAGGAGGAACATTTAAATGTTGCAAGAACATGCATAAGACCGCCTCAGTTCTCTCCGATTCTGGGTCTTGATGGAACAAGCTCAAATAAATCGATGATTGAGGTTGATGTCATTCCATCATATTCTATGACACAAGAAAAAGTTTTCTACACTTCCCTGAAAACAGCGTCAGCAGGAAAGGAACCACATCCATGTAAAACACAATGTCTGTTTGTTCGTGAGGGCCCAACGGCCATCAATATTTTAGCAGATCCTAATCCCAGAGTTACACAAGAGAAAATAAGAAGCATAACTGACAATGTCAAGGTGTGGGCCCTAGCACGCAAATCTGCAGAAGAGAGTAGTAAAAGACCACCCTCACAAGGCCATCAGGGGCAAAAGCTTAAACAACTGATAATGTGCGGAAGAGATACATTCGACGACTTCAATCTCATTGTTGTTACTGACAAATGTCCCTCAAACCAGCTGGAGAACCTCAACTTTCTAAAAGAAATGGATCCCTTTGCAGTGCTGGAATTTGACCCAGAGTCAGACATAAATGGAACGTGTCATTTTTACCGCAGGGATTGCATAGCTAACCTTCACTACCCATCCATGTATACTACTGGAGAAAGTATTCCAGCTGTCATTGGAAAGCTCAACCTCTTTAAGCAACCAAGCTGGGTCTTCTGCAATGGAAGGTTAAATGAGGAGAGTATGGCTAATAAACCATTAGAACCCAGTGATTGGCTTAAGAAACGTTGCGGTGAAATCAACAACATGATTTCATTCCTCTGTAATACAGATATGCTTCCTAAAGATGGATTACTGGTGGTCTTCATTCTACACTCAGCAGTCACTGACATCTCAAGCCCGATTATGGAGGCATTTTGCGCAATTTATCGCACATTGAAAGGCAGCGATAATATGCTGTGCCTATGCAAAGACTCTGATGTCTTCAAGCAATGGAGGCAACTTATTGAGACACGTTGCAAAGTGGATATCACTAATAAATGCATACATGAACTGAGCCTGAATGAAGTTAACTGCACCATCCACAAGCTGAAAGGACCTCAAACCCAGTCTTGTGAGAGATACCTGCCATCCACTGGTTCTAGCTCAGTCCTCCTGAGCAGGAAAGATGAGGAGATGATGACAGTGTTGGATATATTGAGTGAAAATGAATGTGAGAACACAGAAATTGAGACAGCTGAGAACTTTGGCAAGTTTAAAAGGAAAACTGAAGAGGACTTTTACAGAGGGGGACGAGTCACATGGTGGGACTTTTACCTCTCAGAGAGGCCAGGATGCCTGCCATTTATCAAACGAGACAAATACAACGAACTTTATGAGCTCATCACTCACATCACTCATCACCCAGAGAGCTTGACATCCACATGTCTTATGGTTAATCTCTTTCATCACCCAGGCTGTGGGGGAACAACTCTCGCAATGCATGTTCTCTGGAATTTGAGGAATAAATTCCGATGTGCTGTTGTGAATAACAGTATGGCACTAAACAACGAGGTAGCAGTCCAAGTAAAGAAGCTGTTGTCCTGTGGAAACCAGGACCAATCAGCCTACACACCTGTTCTGCTGTTGGTGGACAACTGGAATGATCTAGGCGATCTAAAACAATCCATCCTCAATGTCCTTGAAAGAAATCCACAAAATACTCCAAAGATCATAATACTGAATTGTGAAAGATCCCAGTTCCCCGGAGAGTGCTCAAGAAAAAGCTACTTTGGCGGTGTGTTTATCACAAACAAATTGTCCATCAAGGAGCAGAGTTTGTTTTCTGAAAAACTTAAACGACTCAAGGAGCACCACATGAAACCTGAAACATTCTATGCTTTCATGATTATGACCCAGAATTTCAGTGAGACCTATATCACAAATTTGGTGACCAACACTCTGAAGGATTTGGACGAAACTTCCCAAAATGGCAGACTGATCAGTTTTTTAGCATTGCTGAATACCTACGTCGATGGATCCTACATGTCACTCTCTTTATGCAATGAGTTAGTCGGCATACAATTTGAGTTTTGGAAGAAGGAAACACTTGAAAATAAAATGAATCCCTACTTCACTTTGCTTAACAACTTCACTGTTGAAGAGCATGGTACCTACAAGGCAGTCCGATTCTTACACTGCATGATTGCCAGAAGCTGCCTTGACCTCTTCACTCAGAAACACACACTTTCTCATGCTGAGATCATTATTGACATGTTGCATTGTGACCTTCTTTACAAAAACTTGATGGGAAAAGATTCACTCGTCCAAAACATCCAAAGTATGCTACTCAAACGGAACAAGAAAGAAGAGGGAGATGACAAAGATACATTGTTTTCCCCTCTAATCGAGCATATATATAAGAATGAGATACCTGACAAAGTCAAGGAAGTCTTAGAAAGGGCAACTTTAAGATTTGAAAAAAGTGCAACATTGCCACAAGCACTAGCAAGACATTTCTACCTTAAAGTCAAAGACTTCACATTGTCCCTTCAGTGGGCAAAGCATGCACTTGACAAACAATCAAACTCCTACATCGCAAATACACTTGGCCAGGTGTACAAGAGCCAACTGAAAGAAGAAAGCAGCCATCTTGAAGACCTTAGCCCGGAGGTACTTGACAAGTCTCTTAAATTAGCATTGGAAGCCACAACTGCTTTCAGGCGCTCACAGGCCCTAGCTGAGCAGGAGCCGGTTGACCTAAATGATCCGCTTAACAGAAAAAGACAACAGACCTACAATATGGCAGGCTACATTGGAGAGTCAGACGTCATTCTAAATGTTCTTCAGATCATTCAAGGTGTGCCTTTTTCCACCATCAATGAAGAACACAAAAAAGATGTCATCCTACAAATTTTCAAAGGGAACTTACAAATGAGCAGCTTTGAAAACAGTGAAACTAATGCTAACTTCATAGCTGTCCTAAGAGATCATGAGAAGTTTTTGGTCTCTCTGCAGCCAAGGCTAAAGGCCATTTTCTGTCTGTTTGAGGAATACTTTGCATACATGAAACCTAGGTCCATGGAGATTGGATTGGATTATAGAAACAAATTAAAGGTGGGTGAATGCTTTAAAAAGTACATCCAGATATTCTGTCCATCAGGGGAGGAGAAAAGAAAGGAAAAATCCAGTAAACCAAAATTAAGTTCAGGCCAGGAGGTAGAGAATCAGAGATTTTACCTAGAATCAAAACATGCTGACACTTTTGCTGGAATCCTACAGATATTGTACGACAAGAATGGGATTGAAATGGAGAGGATTCTTGAAAAATTGCAGTTTATATTTTACAATGAAGAATCTAAGTCATCAACATCAGACATGATAAATTTCGTACTGGCAAACATTGTCCTTCACAGTATCAAGCCAACTTCAAAATGGCTGAAAAAACATGGAGAATTGGTCTCCCTTGTCAATAAAGCACTGCAAATTGAAGGGACCAATTCAAATCGTACAGAGCTGTACTTCCTACACATGCTGCTCATGTGGCCCACGAGAGGCAGCACCCCTCTCAACCAAGCAACATGCCAGAACATCGGTGCCTATGTGACATCAGCCAAGAGATCTTATCAGCGGCGCTTTTCCCACATAATGAAAGTAAGAAGTCCCATTGCTCACTTCTTCCTTGGGAAGTCCACTGGACTAAAACAAATAATTTCTAAACGGAAGCTTGATGAAATTGTCACTTACCCCCATCTCAGTGGCAAAACAGGCAAAGCCTATTATTTCTGGCAATCCGGTATTGCATGGAAAGACCCTGAAGTCCAAAAGATGCTGCTCCGCGTTAAAGGTACATCTGAAAGCCGTGGCATTTACATTCATCTCGGCAACGTTAAAATACTAGTGCGTCCAGTTTACCTGGGAGATATTCGCAGTGGTGGCAGCCAGGAGACAGTATCTTTCTACCTTGGATTCAGCATGGAGGGACCTGTGGCCTATGATATCAAATATGAAAATGACCCATAAGCATATATAGTTCAGCAAATAACCCAACCCCACTTTGCCAGTGGACCTACATCTCTTAGACTTCACTTAGCTACTGACTTCATATTTATACATGTATATATACACACATTTGGCATATCTGCATCTGAGTGTAGAAAATAAATCAAGGTTTTGAATTGCATGCTGGCCTCATCATTTATAAAATCTTAGAAAGACCAAGGGCATTGGTCATTGTACATGTATTTTTTTCTTGAGGCCTCTTTTATGTACTCGATTTGTACTTGGTTTGTGTTATTATGTGGAACAATTATTACATACTGATAAATGCATTTTTTTATATTTTACATTATTGTCTTTTTTATTCACTTCAAAGGAATGTATATTAAAAACAGGTTTTCTTAACATTCCATTGTAGAGGTTTGTTCATAACATGACATGACTTGTAAATCAATTCAGCCTTGTACTTTTATTTATTTATTTACTATTGTGCCTACTATGGAATATATTGAAATATACTGGAATATATTTACTGATGCATTTTTCCTTAAAGAAATGTTTCAATTTTCTGATGTCCTAATATAAAATTAATTAGTTTTTTTTTTTACATTGCGATGATGAGACATGTACACCATACATCATAAAAGTATAAATTAATTGGATGCTACTTTATTTTTAGGTCAATTAAAACCTTTGATATTCAGGTATTCAAATGCATTTCCATGTGAACAAAACATAACAATGCATTGAGATGTACAGATGTGTCATTTGATTAAATACATTATAAACAGGCAATCACTGTATGACTATCAATATCAAATCAATAATGGTCTTACTGGAGGTGATGGCCTTAAGTATTTATAGGCCTAGTACTGAAGTATTAGGCCTATAAATCATGAATTCACTCTATGTGCAGGTTATCCAGAGGTCCCCAACCTTTTCACTGCTGAGGCCCAAATTCAATTCTGAAAATCTTCCGAGGCCTACCCAAACTTTTAGCCTATTCATAACTCTGAGACGACAATGAGATGAAGATTTTTAAATCTTCAATAAATCACGTGTTGGGTAGCCTTATCACCTGACCTCACCTAATGAGAAGGTTGATGCTACATAGACGTATGATGATTGGCTGAATGGATGTCAGCATTAAACAGATCAGATTTCCTTTAAAAAAAAAAAAAAAAAAAAATGTTTTTATTGAAAGGCCTGCCACGGCACACCTGCAATACCTCGGCGGCCCACTAGAGGGCCGCGGCTCACAGGTTTGGGAACCACACTGTATGTAGACAGTATGAAGTAATTTGTACATGAATTTCGTGTCCTCTTTAATACTTGGTAGGATTTAAATATTATAAATATAGTAGATGTCAGATGTGAGTGGAACTAAAGCAGTGAGTGGACGGGTGTGGGGGGTTACTTACCCACGGACCCGCGTGTCTCGCAAAGAGTTGTGGGAATTATTGATCTCGATATCTCTTTATCATATCGCTCCTTTATCGTAGTGGCGCGTGGTTCCTGTATTGCCCCTTATGATTACTAGTTTTGAACGTCATTCTATAGCGATGTTTGTCCTCATGTTCAATTATTAAAACAATATTAGGTTTATACATTTAAACACTCAGGGCATGATAAAATAAGTAGTTTCAAATGGTTGTTTTTGGTATCATGTCTGGATCATTAATTCTAGAGTTCAGATTCAATAACCTTACATTTATATCAGTGTCATCCGTGATATTGACATGAGCGTTGGTAATGTGAACGTTCAACCTGACAACCCTGAGTGAGAATGACTTTCCCATGAATGGGGTCCCGTCCGCGCCCACTGTAACGTTAAGATCATACTTTCAGGGATCATTTCTATAGTTTTTAACTTGAGAAATATCGTACGAAAGTGATCGGTTACTCTAACCACGATGAAGAGTATTGATGTTCCCTTCTGAGCGCGAAGCGGGC
>OMLJ01118540.1:0-13684 GCA_900302595.1 Gadiculus argenteus | reverse complement strand
TCCCGCCCAATCTGGCAACCATAGCGGCAGCGCGCTTCAGCTAGGGTTGCCAGATTGGGCGGGAAATATGGCCCAATTTGGCAACCCTGGCGGTGACTCGCGTTGCGTCTCCGACATCCCGACGCAGAAGTATGAAGGCTGGAGGGGGTCTGCGTAGTGACGGAGTCGGCCATAACCAATAATAAAATAACCACTGCTCTTACCCGTTCAGAAGTTAACTCTGCGTGCCTTCTGTTCAGCTAACTCGTTGATAATAGAGGTCAAATCACATTGTCTTGCTCTTTCATTCTCGATGGAGAGTTTCTAATTTGTGACGTCTTGGTTTTAACTACTAAGAGTCACTCTCAGGATGACAGCTAGGCTCGAGCATTAACGAGCCAGCACGTAGCCTATGATCAGAAACATGACGTGATTGGTCGAACAGATTTCCCAGCAGGCCATGTTCTTTTGTAAATGTTGAAAATAAATTAATTAGCCTAAGTGCGATTGTTAATATATATTTTTTTATTCATGGCGATCACTACTGTAATCAAATTACATTCATTAAAGAAGAGGAAGAGAAAATATATGAGTGCGTGAGATTAGGCTGCAACCCTGACTGTGATGTTACGTGCGAAGAGAGCCTTATATAAACCAGTCAGTTCCTTTTTCAGAGTAATTTGTAGATATCTTAGATGTCACGCTTCAGATTTAGTTTCACTACCGTACACAAATATCACTAGGATCATCGCGGCGGCAAGGGCCCGAGGATCGCCGAGGCCCACAGCTCCGCCCCTGACCCCACCCTCAACCCTAACCGTAACTCTAACCCGCCGGGCAAATAATAAAAACGTCTCAGAAAAAATATTTAGAGGATTTTTTTCTAAATAACTCACCGTAATCCTATTGAAAATGCATTGGTTTACATTTCGTTCTGTGTATGACGAAAAAAGTCTGCGTAACCCTATTCAAAATGCATTAGCCTACATGTCGGAAAATCATCATCAGCTATTGTATGCAGCAGGGCGAGGGAAGTAGACTAAAGTACCGTAGTAAATATACACACATGGGCCATTGCTGCCTGGTGCTTTGACACACATCAATTACAAAACTTTCATCTCATGTTAATATTTCAGGCTATAACTGTTTTTGCCCTGCTATGGCAGCTCAATGAAAAGGGTCAATGTGTATTGACCACACATTGGCCAGGTACCAGAGGGAAGGCTGGTGGGCTGGGGTTAGTCAGTGAAGCCCGGGTCTGTGAAGAACCGCCAAGCATCCATTGATAGATCCATGAACAGGCTTTAGAGATGAACTGGTTGGAGAAAGACTTATGTCAGACAGGGGCTGAGGAAAGGGGTGAAGAGCAGGTGCAATGAAAATGAAAATATAATAATTGTACTTATAGGATTAATAACATGAGTAACCTACTATTTCTAAAATTTATAATGACGATAGTCATAATTATCTCAATAATAAAATGATCAAATGATAACAATCATCATCATCATCATCATCATCATCATCATTATCAAAGTTATACATTCGCTATTTTTATGTTATTATTTAAAATTGCGCATCTGGCCTGTTTATTTTTTTTAAACATTAACCTAATAATTTTACGAAAATAAAAAAATGAACAAGAACATTCTGGCCAGTAGTCGTCTACGACTAACATTGATCATATTGTTATCATTTCTGAGAGACCTGCCAAGGCTTCGGGTTTTACAGCCTAATTCAGGGTTGCCAGATTGGGATATATTTACCCTCCCACTCTGGCAACCATAGCTGCAGCTAGGGTTGCCAGATTGGGCGGGAAAATATATCCCAATCTGGCAACCCTGCCCCCCGATGACAGACGTCGCAGGCTTACGGCCATTCAAGGACACGTTTACGCACGATTCCGTGCGCAGGATGATCGCCCCTTTTTTTTTTCCCAGGCCCTTTCCGCGTCTTTTTTTTTTATTATTTATTTCCGTGTAAACTGCAGCCTTGATATAAAAACATTGATGGTCGATAATTTACTCCGGTTTTGAGGGCCAAGGACAAGTACGAATAATCTTTCTTAATACAACCCCCTCTGCAACCCCTTGGATCACTAACCGACTACATGGCTCGACCACGGCCGCGGGAATACAAGGCAGGAGATTTGGTTTTCGCCAAAATGAAAGGATACCCACACTGGCCGGCCAGGGTGAGTATGCACCGCTGCAGCCTGGCCGCGGGGACGGGAGGCGGGGTTGCCTGAGACAGTCTCACCGCCGAGGATGGTGCTGATGCTGATGCTGATGCTGAATGCATGGATGCTGCTGGATTTGCCTACCGTTGTTTTAACACTCATATATCGTGGATGTAGACCCCCACTACTTAATTTTTTATGGACGTTGTGTGCAATGCACGGGGAAGGGCTAGAATGACAACAGATTGAGGCAGCATACCGTTCGACACCGTGCAACACAACATTTTAAAGATTCGCTCTTTCTTTAAGTATCCATGGTGAAAGATGTTTGTGTGTTCTGCTGTTTAAACCTAGAATGTGCATGCATGTTTTAAATGCATTGGAATTACCCCAGGTAACCCCTGTTGTTAACATGTGCAACGTTGTGTGACACATATACTATTATTCTGCTATTTTTACTTCCATAACATAATCCTGTCGACATAAAACATGTGAACAGTTTATCACAATGCATTTTGAACCATTGCACACAACAGGATTCTCTGCTCCACTGTCCCCCTTGTTTCCACTTAAGCACCATGGTCCCCCTCTTTCTCCCCCATTTTCATGTTTCTCCCCCCACCCCCTCCTGTCAGATTGATGAGCTTCCAGAAGGGGCTGTCAAACCACCTGCCAACAAGTATCCCATTTTCTTCTTCGGCACGCATGAAACGTAAGTTCTAAAAACTGCATCTACGCAGTTTGTAAAAGAATGTGAAGATGTATGTAACAGCAAGCCACCCGTGTATATGATAACACTTATCTTACCATGCTGTAAGGTACAAAAGCATGCTATGACCATTGAGTCCCTTAGCTATTCTCCAACTCACAGTGATTTAACCCTGTTTAAGAAACAGGTTATTGATGAGCAGGTTGCTCCAGGATGCAAACAGAGTGTGGACACTTGAGCTCAAAGCCAGAACCTTTAGTCTGGGGGTCCATTAACTGAAGCATTAGACTAGACTCTGTGCTACTAATATCATTCATTAATGCTACGATTCACCTTATACTATTATAAAGCATCACGATTGCTGCACATGCTAGTATAATCAACATCATTGTGTTATTGAGCCCAGTACATACTCAACAACACTGTGTCATTAGCCCAGTCCATACTCAACTCAACAACACTGTGTCAGACCCAGAGGAACACACAGACCACAACGTTAACGTCTATTCTTATTTCCCCGCTCACCCCAGAGCGTTCCTGGGCCCTAAGGACCTGCTGCCCTACAAGGAGTACAAAGACAAGTTTGGCAAGTCCAACAAGAGGAAGGGTTTCAACGAGGGCCTGTGGGAGATCGAGAACAACCCCGGGGTCAAGTTCACCGGCTACCAGGTCTGTCGGCGGCCCGCTATGTGGTTTAGGGAAAAAGACACAGGGGAGTAAGGAGCTAGGGCCAGAGATAGAGAGAGAGATACCGACCACTGGGAGGAGAGACGCTCGCTACACTGTTGATTCCAGGCAGAAGTATATGTTAATTCACAAAGGGGTCCCTCTAAAGCAGTTGATTGTGTTTATGAGATTATCAGGAATTCGATTTGGCTCTCCTCTTTGCCTTTTGTGTTTTAAATGCAGGATTTTCGATTAGGTGGAAGATGACTCAAGATGACTCAAAGATAAATATGCACCATTCCCTCGCCGGGGAAATTGTTTGTCTATTTTTATCCCTGACCCTAAACTCGATTTACTCCTGCTTTATGTCAACGTGTGGCTACTTCTTAACCACATTGCTTCCTGCTGCATTTATTTGACGGCAGGCAGATCTTTTGTTTAATTCAGTGTTCACTCTCTTTAAAAGCGAGGTCTAGCTATTAGCTCAGTTAGGGTTAAGAGTTGGACGTTGTTAGGTCTGCGTGTAAAACAACTGCAGTCACTGCGTACCTCCTGGTGTTGTGTCTACGATGAACGATGATGTTGGTTTGTGCTTACAGTGCTGCTGCCAGATCCTCTCGCTACAAGGTCGATAGAGGTTGGATTGTAATCTAGTTATGTACTCATATGAACTCGGTCAATATAGATAGTGGCTGTGTCCCAAACAGAAGGCAGCTGCCTGCAGTAAAGCTGTCTAACGAGGCAGTGTCCTTTGGAGGCAGTGTTTCACCTGTAAGGGTGGGAGGGTCTGGATTGATGCAGCAATGCATCAGAACGTTGTGATGTCGCCAAAATACCGCCAGTTACACAACGGCTGTACTACCACCTGTTTGTCATTTGGACAAACTGCTTATTTTTTTAACGGCAATTTTCCAATTTCATTAGAGTAGCATTATTCGGTTTTTTAACCATTATTCTAAAACTCAATATAACTTTCATTTATACACAAGCTCAGGGCTATTGCTTGCCTTTGTTGTTTTTCTCTTTGTCAGAGCAGTGAAGCGGGCCCAGCGGAATTGTGGGATATCTTGACCAACAAAGAACACATCTACGCTGCCTTCAAAACATGCCTAGTCAGAGGCCCAGCCACAGGCATCGTTTTTGTTGTTAATATTTGATTTGATGAGACATGACTTGATGCACCCCTGCCTCTGAATGTTACCGGAATAAGCAGCATTTGGGAAATAGCCGATATTCGCATTTCAACACATGCGTGTAGGTGAGGAGACAGACCCACGCTGACACCGTGTGCCGATCTTCGTTCATCAGCCACCTCCTTCAGGGCCGTCACTGATCCGATCTTTGACACGTCTTCAAACTGTCCGCACACCTCAGCTCTCAGCTGTCGGCTTGAGTTGTTTGCATGTCTGTCCACAACCTCAACTAAAAAACACGCACACACACGTGCACACACTCTCGCACACACACAGGCCATGCAGCAGAGCTCGTCTGAGACGGAGGAAGGGGTGAACGCGGTCGACGGCAGCAGTGAGGGAGAGGAGGGGGATTCTGTGGAGGAGGAAGACGACAAGGAGAAGCTCAAGGGAACAGACAAGGCCGGGTCCAAACGGAAAAAGACCGCCGGATCAAAGGTACAACACACAGCTCCGCGGCCCACCCCGCTTCCAAGCCCACAATGTGACCCACAATGCACCAGGAGGCGCTTAGAGGGAATCAGCTGGTCTCAGGCCTCAGGGCTGGTGGATACGGCTTTTACTTTATTTTATATTTTTATATTATTTATTTCTTTTGTTATACTGTTAGAATACTGCTTTTGTCATACAAGCTGATTAACATAGGGAAAGGAATAGACTGGAAGTCAGTATAAAAGAAAAGTAAGAGACAAATTCCAGACCAAACCATCACGTCACATTGATAACAATACATCTCCTATAGAGGCATCTCGACATGTGGGATCGAAAAAAAGATGAAGACGACTCTACGATTCCACGGGTCTATTTCCATTTTAACCAACGCTTGATAGACAGAGTGGCTCTCAAGCCTGGTGTGGTGGTGCACTAAGGTGGTGGATTTTCATTTAGTTTCGATCCTCTTCATCAAACAGGCTTCAGCTTATCGATTGTGGTCCAGTGGCCTGCCTTGTGCTTCACCTTGACAACACTAAAAGCCCTTTAGATTACGGAGGGAACCGGAGGACTCGCAGTGCCATAGTCGGTGGCTGCCAGCATTAACTACGGCGCCAACAGCCGCTGTAACCGGGAGCCGGCTGGAGAACTCACCCACATCACATTCTGCTCTCTGCTTAGCAACCACTGTTGCTTAGCAACTGGGTCCCATCAGGCACAGTACATGTGGCGCATATGAAGGAATGTGTCTTTTCTCCTATTTGTGTGTGTCTGTGTGTGTGTGTAGGGGGGAGGGGGAGGTGGGCTTACTGTAGATTTGTTCAGATTTCTACATTTGCAAACATCGTAACTGGTTAAGCCGCCTAAAGAGGTGTGTGTGTATGTGTGTGTGTGTGTGAGTGTGGGAGGGGGATTCATATTGTACAATACGAGGGTACATATTGCTCATTTCATAAGTAGGTTTCCCTTCTCTCCATTCTGGGTGTGTCTATGCATGGCATACTCTCTCTCTAGTAAATGTCCCCTGTTTGAGGTGGTATGCCACCAATATATTCCAATGAATTAGATAAAGAATCACCTTCACACCAGCCTGACGTTCTCCTCAATGGCAGGTGGAAGCAGCATTTTGACCTGCGGTCATGTGAGGTCGTCCTCAGGCACGGAGAACCCATGAAGGACCAATGTTCCAAACAAAGACCGGTTCCCTGGGAGATCATGGAGATACATTATTCCTGCAGAGAAAATGCCACTACATGACACTGACTGCGTTTACATGTAGGAGCATAATCGTGTAATGAACGTATCGAATGAAGATTGGTTTCATGTAAACAGGTTTATTCGATCTGCTTCGCCAAAAGGATCGCCTCAGGATCGGATTAGTGAAGTCGATAGGATAGCTGGGCTTGAGCCGGTCCTAGTCGGCTATCTACCTGCATGTGTACTCGATCGGATTGTATTACCGGGAGATTGCGTCCTGCGCATGCTCGAGAATTTCAGCCGGGGATTTCACCCGGAAATGGAAGGAGACAAGATAATAAATATGATAATACATAAATAATAACAATTCACAAAATGTACGCTACTGTTGCCTCGTCAAACTCCTCGTACGCCATCGTTGTTTGTATGCCGCCAGATAGTTTGTTGTTGCTTTTACGTCGCCGTGAACCGGAAGTGGTTCTAGTACCACTTGTTGAAAGAGCTACAGCGCCACCTAGCGTAGCGGAGTCAGCCAGGTCTCCGACCATTATTTGAATCTGATCCGATGCATGTATACTCGGTCATACCCCGTCGAGTGCAACATCGGCTTATGGCTTAATCCGATCCGATCCGATCTGGTCCGACCATGTAACCGCAGTCACTGACCAAATTGCACACTCTCTGTGGCAGAAGTCCTCCAAGCTGTCGCGCGTGTCGTCCGGCGAGGACGACCTGGAGAAGGACGGGAAGGAGGGCGACCAGAAGAACAACTCTGAGGGCGGGGACACGGACGGGGGCCTCATCCAGAACGCCACTGACAATAAGGTGGGCCGCCAGGTCGTAGGTAGTGACCAATAGGTCTCTGATATCACCTCAAAGGTCCGGAGACCTGGATAGGTGGAGTGAACAGGGGTACTCACTACTGACTTAATATGGAAATTATTAATTAACAATGTTTTCAGACTGACAATGTGAGTTATATGTATCTAACTCAATAACTCAATAGTCATAGCAGACAATCTAACACTGACACACACTTTTGAATTTAGATTAGTATTTATCTATTAGTTAGTATACAAACATTTAAGTTGGTGTAATTACCTGTTATTGAATCAATGTTTCAGATATCTGTATCTGTATGTAATTTAGAATAGGAAGAATAATATTTGGGTCTAATTCATGACGATTGACAAAAAGGTTCATTATCATAATGTTAATTCATGTCTATCTTCTGTGCATTTCCCAGAACCAGTTGCTCAGAGAAGAACATTAAACACTCAGAGGACAACACCTATGAGAATTCATTCTTTGTGCAAGTAGTATTGGAATGGGATGAAATACACACTGTTTGTTCCATCAGCACCATCTACTGGCCGTTGACATTAACACATGGACTTGGGGATTTAATCAACCAAAAAAACAGAAACATGGGGTCAATTCCAGGATAAAACTATATAATTTTTCATCAAAGACCAAACTGTTAGACGTCAAATTATGTTAAGTTAATCAAGTGGCCACTAGCAACACAGAATCCACTGTTACTGTACTAGGTAATTGGTCATTTGGTGTAGGATTGTTGTCTGCTGGCTGCAAATCGTAACATGTCAGTCTATTAAACCAAATGAAAAATGGTGGCTCCAGGGTATTAGCACAAATAACTTCTCCTGTCATCTCTGAGGTTTCTGTTTTTGTGTCAGCCTCCGGATACCAAGACTTAGGGAGCCAACTGTTAAAAGAGTGCTGACACACTGGAGCAATTTAGCACGTTTGCTGTCATTCAAACATTTAAAACCCTGCTATATGGCAATGTGGACATTGATACCCTTATAAGCTATGATTATACCATACATTAACAATTTGAATGCCTTTACTTTATGAAAAAACACACAGACCAATCGCATGCCACAACATCACTTCCTGTCCTAGAATCTATGATTCTGTGACTGATGGTCCACCTAGACTGATGATTTCTCTCCATGATATTCAGTGACATTGGGAGTTCTTCAAGTGAAAATGATGTGTCTCACAACTTTATCTTCAATCTGCTCCATGTCTGCTCCAAATAAACGGAACAGAAAAAAAAGCATTCCAGGCTGAAAAATCTGCTTTTAATCAAAGGCAGCAAACTCACAAATGAATTCTAGTGTGTCGTAACTCTTGACTTATTTAACCACATTTGTAATATAAACTCGATTCAGCATTCATGCCGGCCCCATCGCGTATCTCCATTCACCCATCTGTCATCACACTCATTGTGTACAAACATGTTTCAAATGTCCTCCGGTATGAATATATACAATATTATAGACAATATCACGGTTATACACGTTGGTTTTCGCAGTGTACTGATCACTCTAGTTGTAACTTGGAGTTACTTTTCTTTTTATTCATGATAAAAAATGTAAGGGTCTTTCTTCTACTATAACTGTCATATCATAACAGTGTCCATCACACCACACATTACTATCTTCCATGTAACCAGAAAAAACGAATGGAAAAGTACATAGATTAATGTATGATGAAGTGTTGTGCACAACCGGGTTACACATTGTAACTCAAAGAAATTTAAATATACCGGTATATTTTACCTTTGTTGTAGAATAGAGGACTTCTATTTTACTCTGACTGCTCTAGGCATCATCTCATCTTTTTAACAAATGTTATATATATATATAAATATTATATCTGTTCTTCTGTGTAGCTGTGGAATATGTCACTGTATATTGATGATTATAATGATTTTTATAGTGGCATGCTGAAAAAGGGGGCTCATTTTTGATGGTGGTTGTTGTCATTCTCATTGTCCTAAATCAGGCGTTTAAGGTTTTTTAAGAATTAGAAAAAGTGTATTACATTTTCTTTCTCATCACCAACCTCCCAAATCAGAAGACAAAAATATAGTTGTATAGTAGTATAGTGTCGTCTATCTACAAACACACACATCTATCCATAGCTGGATTTTGAGCCCCTGGGCCCTGGGGGACCCGTAGGCTGGGGCCTCCCCACTGGGGATATGTATTTCGAGACATTCATGAGAGTCTCTGGCACTGAGTACAAAACAAGTACTACTACAACAATACATCTAAGAGATGTTATAATACACTAGGAGATGCAGGCAGACTGACCCATCTCTAGGTGATGCACAGTGCACTATATAATAGCGGGGTAGGACATTTGCTGTATGTTGTGGTTTCTTTGCTTTGTCTTTTTATTGCAAGCATTGGTTAAAACATAATTTGTTTAAGATGACGCTGCGTTGCTCAATCTTCAACAAAGGCCAGCTGCCTTTATTTGCCTCCATAGCTTTTCAAAAAGGAAACTGCTTTTGTTTCCATCCATTTATTTATATTTGTTATGACAGTTAAAGCACTGTGTGGATGTACCATACATTTTCAGTTCATTATTTGTTATGCTGTACATGATTTACATTTCCCAAAGTTTGTAGTTAACTGTTTTTGCTGTTTATGGACAAGATTTTTACAGAATAAACTCATTGGAATGCATCGTGGTTTGGTTGTTTTGGTAAATCTTTTTATTGAATTGACATTAAGAATCCACTACATCACTACCTCAGAAGATATATCAGAAATGTTTATATATAATAATATATAAATATATTATTTACTTGAAATAGGTTTAGTTGGAAAGAAAGAGGAATAGTAATGAGGCCTTCCTATAGGCTAATAGCCACAATTCCAATAAAATACATGAATCCCAGCTTCATTGATTGTTATGTATTTCATCATTATATTTTATCTTCAAAATGTTAAATTACTTAACAAAATAATCATAAAAACACGACGTTTCGCACCAAGTTAGTTCCAGGAGCTGAAAACAGCTCACGGTTCCCTGCGTCCAGCCTGCGCAAGAAGTGCGCAGCTCTGAGCCTTGCTGCGCAAGAAGTGCGCAGCTCTGAGCCTTGCTGGGCTCCACGCACGAGCATGCGCAGTCCCCTAGCCCAAATACGCGCTGAAAAGGAAAGGCGAGTTTTACTACGAACCCATCGAAGGATACCTGGACAACTACGGTTTTTTAGCCCTTTTACCTGGTTGTTACTTTGCTTTCGGGCATCGTAAAACACTCCCCGAAGTCCCCTGAGCGAGGAACATGGCGGATAAAGAAGGTGCGTTTGGTGCAGAGCTTCACGGCTCCACGCCGCTTTGTGTGGGATGTTGTTAGCGGCGCATGCTAACTAGCGCGCCGCACACACACACGCACACTGTACAACGCACGCGCACACAAACACACACACTGTACAACGCACGCGCGCGCCCACACACACGCCCACACACACACACACACACACACACACACACATTAACACATGTACAGATGCACACACTGTATGTGCAGAGTTCACCAAGCGTGCTGCACATTGTCGCTCTCCTACCATCACTCCTCATCTCCTCTCCTCCAAAACTGCCCTATCTCTTGCCCCACTAAACATCTCCTGAGACATAAACTAATGCTGGACCAGTTCCTCTTCAACCAGTAAGAAAAGTGGAATGTTCCAGAATAGGAACTCCTCCGTGCAGACCGTCCACAATCCCTTTGCTCCTAGAGCCCAAGGGGTTCATAGGTGACGGGTTAGGTTTAACCCTGGGTAATCCTGGTACATGCACTTCTCAGAACGTTTAATCACTGATCGCATGACAAACAACCATGGAAGAACAGCGACACTTACCTGTTCTAGCTTCATTATCAGAGACCGGTCATGTCGTGTGTTGTTCCCCGATTCCTCGACACTATCCATTGCCCCTGCTGAATGCCCAAGTGGTCCCCCGTTCAAACCGGGTAGAGGCTCTTCACAGCCAGTTATTTCCACTTTAGCAGGTCCAGGTATCCTGCAAACCTCCCCCGGTTCTGTCAAACTCTCGGACTGGGCAGAGACACCGATGCAGCAGCTACTGTTGGTGGAGGTGGGGAGTGGAGCAAAACTGGAGTTGAACGAATCGTCGGAGTTCCCTGGTTCAGAGCCCCAATGCGAGGGGTTCCCGGGAGGCTCGGTCAAGCATTTCCCGGCTGAGTCAACCATGTCCGGGGACAGGTTGAGGATGACCCCGGCGCGGCTACTGTTTGGCATCCATCGAGCCAGGAAATCCACCTGGGAGAAGTGCAGCCCAGCTGAGGATGACATGCTCTCTTCCATGGCACGGTTGGCTAATCCGGGATTAAGAGGACAGATTATTGTGACGGGTTTATAGCCATTCGCCCTTTAATTACATTTCCGGGCATCAACAAGTGGCGGCTGTTGCTGTCTGGGAGACAGTCTATAAATTGGTTTAATCACATAACGACGGTTTGCATGGATAGAATCTTTCAACAATACACCTGAGCAAGGTACAAAAACACATCATATGGTTTATCAATGTCAAACGATCAAGACTCAATCGGCGACCAGGTGACAGAATAAATCGTCGTTTAAACGGGGTGACATGATTACATGATCACATTACATGACAACAAGTCCGACAAAAGGTCGAACGGAGGTTTTATGTGTGAACCTGTTGAGCTAATGTATGTTAAAGAACGTACATTCACGTAGTTACCTTCCAACGTAGAGTTTATTCGCCCGGCATTAGCTTCGGGTTCTACTTTTATAAACAAGTGGAGATTCGAAGGCTGCCGCCCTATCAAAGGTGAACCCGCGAGAGAACAGACAACAAAACAGATTGAATCATGGGAAATGTAGTTTTAAACGTGTATATCGTACTCTTCGAATTAAATGTGCGTTTGTATTCATTTCATATTAAACGTACGGTGTATATAACATCTATATTTAGCATTTTGTGAAGGTTAAAAACTTTAAATTAGCTGCAGTTTATTATTGATATGCGATATTTTAAAGAATAATCAAATGCTATTTCCATGTATGTTTCAAAATAAAAGTACTCACAAAATAAAAATGTTGATACTTTATTTCTTATTTGGGGATGGTCTAACACTATTACTTGTTTTTGTTTTTGTCATGTTAAATAGTGGGGGTTTTTTGTTTGTTAAAGTTGAATGGTAACGTTTTGTCATTTTTGCCAAGTTCACAAAGAGGGAAACGTTACTTTGATAGGAACCTACCGGTAGTAACTCCAAGCCAATGACTGAGCAAAACGAAAATTACAAACGTTCATGGCATTCGGCGAAAGAAACGGTACTGGTTAGAGTCCGAAAGCATGGAAAAGGTTTTGTGTAATAACCATGGTAAGGAATGATATTATACCTAAATCAAGCTCATAAGAAAACAGCAGGAAGTTGTCAATGCACAGACGGACTGTCTTGTGAATATAGCTGAGTGACTTTCAGTTTATTTCTTACGGGGTCTATCAAATGTCATGTTTGAGCCCGATAATTCATTATCATATAGGCCTACAGTCTCGTTTTTGTACATAATGTTGTTTCCTATTAAGGTGTGTTTCCTTTGCCATTAACAGGTGGAGTGTGTATGTTGAAAACTGGCGTGAAGGAGGGACCGAATAAGGGGAGAAGTTTTTATGTCTGCATTGACAAACATGGGTGTGATTTCAACCAAGTGGCAAGGTAACTGAACTGATCATATTCATGCATTGGTTTAAGTTAATTATTTATTTTCAAATTTTCTGGGTAAATCATGATTGGTTGAAGTATGCGATATGATTTGAGTTCATATTATTTCACTCTTTGCTTTCAAAGTTACTTTAATTTACTTTATACCGTTCCACTACTTTGAAGTTCGTTAAATGTAAACCATCTGTCAAATGTGTCTTGCAGAAACTCCTGCTGTTCCTTAAAGAAGCCTAAATGCATGCATATCATGACCTCATATATTAGTGAATTCCCACCAGAGAAAAACATTAATGACTGGGTTTGTGTCAAGATAGGATATAGTGTACTTTATTAATATTTCATCCCAACCATGACCTCCCTGGTGCTCTTTCTTCCAGCATCCCAGCATCTCACTGCCTCCACCACCAGGACTCCATGGTCGATCTCCAGGCCATTTCGTACAACCCAAAGCAAGCCATCTACAGGTGTGTGTGTGTGTGTGTGTGTGTGTGTGTGTGTGTGTGTGTGTGTGTGTGTGTGTGTGTGTGTGTGTGTGTGTGTGTGTGTGTGTGTGTGTGTGTGTGTGTGTGTGTGTGTGTGTGACTGATGACTTGTGTTCTCCACTTTTGCAACTTTTGGACTAAAAAGAGGTTCCCACTATTGCTCCTTGTTTACCCTGTAATTGAGCCGAGGGAAAGCGTTTTAGCGAGAATCGATGGTTCTACGTCAGGTAACGCAGAGGAATCGGTGACAAATCAATGAACATGAATGATTTAGCTTGTTGTCCTTATTAAAATTGGAAAGCATCCATAG
>OMLJ01118527.1:0-15897 GCA_900302595.1 Gadiculus argenteus | reverse complement strand
GTGTGCGTTTTAGGTATTTAAATTAAGCTTCATCTTGAATGGAAAAACATGAAAAAAAGCATATAAACATTTATATATAATCTGCATACATATCCAATGTTTAAAAAAGGTTTTATAAATTGTAAGTAAAATTCTTGATTTCATTTTCCTTTACCTGCAGGAAGCTACAGTACTGAATGTATAAACCAGAGGTGCTGTTATCCTGATATTTGTTGTACCAAACCATGGAGGATTTCATCCATGGGGTTGTAATACTACAACACTTAAGTACTACAGTGTTAGCTGGCAACTGAAGGATGCTTCGCTGTTTCTCAGCTCTACGTGTCAAGGTCTCCATTAATCAAAACGTTTTTGTGGTCTCAGTGTTTAAAAAGGCCTGTGTTATCATGTCAGACCTTTTTAAATGCTAGCAAACATTTATCGATTAATACAATATTACATTACATTTTATGCATTCCAGGACAGACAATAATAGACCTCATTGATAATTAGTTAGTCTACAGCTATACAACTTACACCAGTACTTAATGAAATATCCATCCGATTATCAAAACAGTGTGTATGGATGGATAATGCACCTAGTGAAGTGTATCCTGTGCACGGATTCATGTTCTATTTGAAAAAGTTGAAGAGTCACACTTTTGGTGTTGCATATTTATGTTTAATGTTTTTAAATATTATCTTACATTATTTAATGGTTATTGTATTGTGAATGCCGCACAGTCTAAATTCTGGAGCTGGATGCTGTAATTATTTCTTTAACGATTGACAACACTGTCTTAACGTCGCTATTCTGTATTCAGTTATGAATAAAGGACTTCAGGGTTTCCATGACGACATTGGTAATTCTTATTTTATTAATAAATATATATTGGGAATTTATGGAAATATATTTTATTCATGTCTATTTATAAGCAAAGGTGCTTTGCAAACTGTTTGTTAAACTCCTTCCATGTGAATGCTTATGGCACTATCATTTTAGGATCTGCATCTCTTAATGATCATTGTGCAATTTGTTAACTATTAAATCCCATCAAACACAAATGGTCATATCATTATTTTAGTTATCAACTGTGAGTTAGAAAACGGCAATTAAAAGGGCAGGATATATCTTATACAAAACCATATATGTAAATGATATAATACTATCAATATAAATATATATATCATTATCAATATATTTATATATAATCATTGTTATCGTTATCAAGGAAGAAAAGCAGATCCCGGATGTGACGTCCATATTGTTGGTGTGAAAGGTCGTGCGTTCCTTTTCGACTTCCTTTCCTGTTAGCGGTGGCCACAGAACAGCACTAGTGAGTGAGTTTTTCGTTGGAATAATCTTAAATCATCCTTTAAAATCCAGCAAACTGTATGCTTTAAATGGTCACTCGGCCCCGATAAACATTCAAGAGACTCTTGTTGGTGTATTATTGCCACGTATACTATAGTACAGTGCTGAAAAATGAACATTTAATATGTGCTTCCACTGTGACGGCCAATCCAACATGGCAGCCCCTTCGCTCTCCACACACTACCACATTGTACAATCCCGCGCTTAAATTGTTTCTAAATGCTCGTGTTGGTAACATTTGAATGAATATGTTCATGTTAAACTGGTCATTGTGTACTTCAGTGGCATAAATACAATCCTTCAATGCTAACGCTAGGCTAGTTAGCTAGCATGTCCACCCAGCCAGTCCTGTGCGTGATGCTGACTGTACCTCATAAGCGTGCTGTCTGCGATGCTAATGTTGTCAAACTCTTTGCATTCTCTTCCTGCTAGACATGGGCAAGTTCATGAAACCTGGGAAGGTGGTTATGGTCCTTGCAGGACGCTATGCTGGGCGTAAAGCAGTCATCGTCAAGGTAACTAACTTAATGTCTCTACTGTATAGGCTAAATGCTACATTCGTTTATTCTTCAAAAATGACGACTACAGGTCAACTGTCTGTAGACTTGCTTCCTGTCAGCAGCTATGCTAAACTGATTGCAATTGTGACTTTAAGTCTAAATACAATTCGGTGCAACAACTTGTTTGTTATGCAGCCGAAATGTTCATTAACATCATTTAACACCAGTGACCTTTTTGTTCGATATGGTTACGAAGATCACTGTGTGTAAGACAAACTCTAGTTTGTCCTGTCTTGAAAGATTGTAAACTCCAGTATAGAGCAATGTGTTTCCCATTATTAGGGGATTTCTTTCCACCTAGTAACTGTCTTAAAGGTGCTTAAAATGCTGTATCCAACACGATTAGATGGAGCTTGTTTTTCAGTTTGCTTCACCTCATGTAAACAATCTGGTGTCTAAAATGTCTCCTCCTTACAGAACATCGATGACGGTACCGCTGACCGACCCTACAGCCACGCTCTGGTCTCCGGCATTGACCGCTACCCCCGTAAGGTGACTACCACCATGGGCAAGAAGAAGATCGCCAAGAGGTCCAAGATCAAGGCGTTTGTCAAGGTGTACAACTACAACCACCTGATGCCCACCAGGTAAGGGTCCAACCCAGGCCGACTTTGTTACAGCACGCAACCCAAGGGTCGCTTTGTTACAATTGGTCCATCGTTTTGGATGATGTTATACTTGTCCAATTTGAATGTGTACAATTATTTAATTTAAAGGAGAACTCAACCCCAACGTCATTGCACATTGTATGCCTTGTAGATGGCTTTTCTATTAGGTTAAACACAAACTGTTGTGTGCCTAATCTGTGATTGGCTGATATGGTTACCTGGTAACCTGCTGGTTGAGCATTGATGCTGCACACCTGTCTAACTATGTGTGACTGAATTGAAGGGATGTTTACAGCAGAGCTGGCAGGTTTGCAGACCTAGAATGACAAAGTGGTGGTGTCAACTAAACGGTGTCAGGAATTAGGAAACCAAACTACTGAGTGAGACTGAGTGAGTCTCAATATGCATATTGGTCAGATTTGCAATTAAATGCTGATGTCCAAGGTTAACAACTAAGTATTTGAACATCTTGGAAAGACTTGCTTGCTGGCTTGACTTTGCAGAAACATGGGTACATGTCTGTAGATGGTCCAAGTAAAACTGTTATGTTGGGGTTAGTTGTGTTAAGTTGTTTTTGCTGATTCAGGGCTCTCATAATGCATGTATAATATAAGGAGTGTTAAAAGTGGGAAGCAACTTGTATCTGCGGTCGAACCTGGTTGAGCCTTCTGGAAGGTTCTGGTGAGGTTGCCACTGTTGCTGTTTACCAGTCGATCTTAAATGTGTTGTGTAATCAATAGCCTTGACGAGGAAAGATTCAGTAAAATATAATTGTATCCCACTACCTGGGGTTGTTGATGAAGACAATGTTTTGGTAACTTTGGTAACTTTATTAAAAATGTAATAAGATTGGTGTAATGTCATGACACCTGAATATGCCCTTGTGGAAATGTCCCAGAGTTAAACCATGCAATGTTATATTTGTCCATCCCTGCAGATACTCTGTGGATATCCCCCTGGACAAAACCGTTGTCAACAAGGACGTCTTCCGGGACCCCGCTCTCAAACGCAAAGCCAGGCGGGAGGCAAAAGTGAAGTTTGAGGAGAGGTGGGTCTGGTCTACTTTAGAGCCACAAACTGTTTCATTTGATAAAATCCTCTAAATTAACAATTGGGGCATTTAGCAGATGCTTTTATCCAAAGATACTTACAATAACTACATTTATCAGAAGAAAGAAACAATATGGTGTTAGTACAGTAAGGATGTTGATAGAATCAAGTGCCAAGCACTAACAATCACTAGGTTAATCACAAATGAGAAACATGTCATTTTAAATCACTTACATTTAACATGCCTGTCTCTTCTGTTGTGTTTGTTTATTTTCTTATATGGTTGCTATAACGTGACTGAAAGCCACTTCACAAAGTTAAGGTCAAAATGTCTAACTATCCTTGTTTCTTCTCAGGTACAAGACGGGCAAGAACAAATGGTTCTTCCAGAAGCTCAGATTCTAGTCTCCATTGGTTCACAAATAAATGTATAAAAAAGGCTTTGACTACTGTTTTTATTCTGACTGACAATGTTAATGCTGTAATAAAAAATGGCAGTGTATGACTAAATGTGTCTTGATTAATAAGTCAGTTTAAGGAAAACTCCCATTTGTTCTTTTGGGTGTTTTTTTTTGTTTTGAATTTGATACTAAAAATAAAGGTTAATTGTTTTTTTTGGTTTGACACTAGAAACAGGATAATTCAACCTTTTCCTATTTAATTTTCGCTTAAATGAAACTCAAGATAAGGAATGGTACACTGACCATCGTAGTCTGAGTTGAATTAAGATGATGCTTTGCAATATAACGGCACACAAAAGATGCTACTGGGGACCTACACCAGAGTTCACAGAACATTCAAAACAATGGTCCAGAATTTAAATAATGGCAGTGACTGCACCATGCATAACAAGACCACTGTCATTCGTCTCAAGTCTGAAAATGGATGGAGAAGAGGTATTTTTCCAACTTTACCGTTCAGAAAACGTAAGTGACAAGGTGTTATGACTTGTGCCACATCCCTGCGGGGTCGATCCAAACCATAGACATCTTATCAGTAGACGGAGCATCTAGCGCTGACGAGTCGCGGGGCCGCCATCTTGGAGTGGTGATCCGCTCCACTCTGTCATTCGTTTAGCTTTAGCAGGAGCAATGAACAGTCAGCGCATTTAATCTTACCTCACTGAATACCACTGATTTTCACGTTTTTTGTCATACGTGTAGCTATGATAAAGGATACGTGTTTTGGTGTGTTTTATATGTATTTTTTATTTTGTTGTATTGTGAAAAGTAAACCCCCCCCATTCCAATTTTCGACGGTCCGCTCATTTGAGCAGGAATATGCTGAACACCAGCCCGGCGTCCTTGTTTTCTTCTGTAGACGCTAGTAGTTTAGGCTGCTCTCCGGCTCCCCATCACCACTCCAAGATGGCGGCCGAATTTCTCGCGTCACAGCAGCAAATGCTCCGTCTACTTATAAGATGTCTATGGTTTAAACTAGCACTAGTGATTGTAAGTTCATGTCATAGGCATGGACTGTATAATCTGACACGTATGTTTTGCCATGAAACAAACTATCAATGTCTGAGGAAAGCTGTTTGGAGATAAGCGTATTGGTGCGCGACCGCCCTCCTCTGCTCAGAGCTGCGTTGCAGGCTGACCATAAACCCATGTTTAGAAAGTGAAACTGAAAGGCAGAACAACTCAAAGTACGGGGGGTAAGTTCCTGACCAGGATTTGTCCTAAAACTTATTTAAGAATTCCTAATTTATTTATACAAACGTCTGCTAATTAGCCTCATATGGTTTATTCACTGCCTGCCTGCCTGTGATTATTTGCTTACGGAAATTAAGATATGGCTGTGGCACCGGGCCGCGAACGAAGTGTTATCTCCACAAGTTGTAATATTTCGGGGACATCGAATCCCTGCTATTTAAACAACCAAACGGGGTTGGTTTATATCCCTCTGTGGCAGGCCGGTGTCCGTAGAGCAAAGGTGCCCAACCTGACTGCTGAGGCCCAAATTAAATTCTACAAATCTTCCAAACTTTTAGCCTATTCATAACTCTGAGACGACAATGCGATTCATTATTTATTCATTTATTCAATGCAATTTTGAACAATGTTGTTGACTTTTCCAATATAGCTCTAATGAGCTGAACAACATTGAAGATTAGGCCTCACTAAACCGAGGTAGGCTATTTAAAAATCAAACACTGTTCGAACATATTGACATAGCCTATGACTGTATATTATAAATATATTTTGCACATTATTTACACATATTTGTCAATGCACTTTTTAAAATCACAAACTTCCAACATATTTATATGTTTACATATTTATATATTTATACATTTATCTATATGTATTAAGCCTACATTTTGATAAATGTATAAGTTGGCATATTAAATTTATAAACGTTTCAATTTACTTTTACTTTACTACATAAATCTAAGAATTTAAATATAATAATGTTATTGTCAAACATTTCCCCATCTGGGCCGAGCTCCGTGAGTGACCAACAACCTTCCGTTTTTCGTGAATGACCAAAGACTTGTATCGCGACGGACGTACGACGCAAGTCGTTGGTTACTTTCGTCCTTGCTCCCTTCCACTTGTTTTTTGCAATACCTGGACCATCCTGTAGTCGATGTTGATCAATAGTGATTTCAATGTCATCAATTAATTCACATCCTATAGCTGATATATTGTACTAATTAAAACATAATGGTGAGAGGTACGGGCTGGCCAGCGTTTTTAATTTGTAGAATATACTAATTATAGAATGGGATTTTATTTATATTATTTTAACCACTATCAATCAGCAAGAATAATATGTGTTCACTCATGAGTGAATTTGTAGAGGAAAAGATTAAATCGGAGTTCATGTGTGCCACGTTACTTCCATATACATCTGAACTTTAAGCAACTGAAACTCACACAGATACATACAGCACTGCTTGCTTAGCTTGGAGCGAAGTGTAACCTAAAACAACTTTGTAACCAGAACTCCTACCTTTTTCCTTCTCTGCCTCCATGTGTCATGCAGAAGTCCGCTGTCGTGATGGACGAGGGAGGGCTTTTGGATTCGTTGGATGGAGTTAAAGAGGAGACCATCAGGCAACAGGTGAAGAAAATAAAGTGTTAATGGGGTGGTATAAGTGGGTGTGTCCACCTAGATGTATGGATAGATAAGCAACATTTGCCACAGTCCACTGGGTAGACAGGTAGACTGATCTATTCAGCATCCATCTAGGTGGATGCGCCCACTTGATGTCACTACAACACAGCAAAGTTCAGATTTTCAAATGGCTTGTAATGGCTGATCACACTCACACCTGGTGGAATAATATCAGCCCTTTAACTGAAACTCAATGTTTAATAAAAGAGGTTGAACCCAATCAAAATGTACATCTCAACAGCGCCTATATGAGAAGTTGATCGTGGAGCAGGAGCAGCTGGTAAAGACCAGTTCTGACCGGGAGAATCGGGCTAAGGAATTCACGGACCGCTTTGTAATCTTCACTGATGGACTGGAACAGGCCAAAGAAAAACACCTGGAAACCATGAACTCTCAAACGGTAATACTACATATGTTTTTACAGCTGTAACCTACACTTGTAATGTAACAATGAACTGATAAATACGGTAAGCCTACAAGAAATTTAGGACAAATTAACGCACTCAGGTTACGCATGGTACTCTACACCTTCAGGTTTACCGTAGGGCTTCATCCCAATGCCAAAACGCCTTCAGGTTCACTGTCCACTGTAGGGCTCCATCCCAATGCAGGGGAACGGCCAACCTGTTCCTCTGCACTCCCCCGTCGACGATGACCTCCAGCCTCATCTCTCCCATAGCCAGAAGAATTTAAGAAACTAGGAAATGCTGGCAATGTTTTCCTTTATCTATTATTTTTTATTTTATTTTATTTTATTGTATGCCAATGTTTCTATGTGAAGCACTTTGAGTCTGCCTTGTGTATGAAAAGTGCTATATAAATAAAGTTGCCTTGCCTTGCCTTGATTACAGACACAGAACAAACTGCTCTCTTTTTTTTTCTAGGAAAAACTGGGCTCCCTGAGGCAGGAAGAGACACGACTTCGTGAAGCTCTCCAAATGGCTGAAACAGCCTTAGAAGAGCAGGAGGCAAAATATGCTGAGCTAAAAAATGCCGCCAGTGTAAGTGCCTTACAAATGCATTCAAGTGACATTTATGACCTCTATATATAAACTCATGCCGAATTGAATCGTGTCTCAAATATGTGCTTACTTTGATTAATTCCTTTTTTGCATGGGCATCTTACCTCTGGGGCCCCTTGACCTGGGCCTCAGAAACCCTGTAGGAGCAACCTGTACCGAGGTGTCTGCATTTCATCAGATTGAGAGCTGCTATAATAGTGGGGTATTGGAGAGTTTCAAAGTGGGGGAACTCTTGTTTTTGTATGTCCTCACCGGACATTGCACCATGGATTTTGTGCACGTCTATTGCTGTGGTATAACACTGTCGGCTTATTATTAATAATATTAATGATTATGCATTTTAATACAGATGTCTTTGGCACATTAAACCATATGGGTCTTTGGTCAGAAGGGTTGAAAAAAGTAGTCTGCACACTGTGTATGCTCCAAGTGCATTTAATTAATTTAAAGACAGACAACATTTCGATCCTATGGGATCTTGATCAGGAAATTAAGGAAATGGGATGACTTATATCACATAACCCCCCACAGGGTATCTGTGGGGGGTCAGGGGTGACTGTTCTCTAGACAGGTGCCAGGGGATCATGTGATATAAGTCACCCCAACCATTTCCTTCATTGCCTGATGAAGATCCCATAGGATCGAAACGTTATCTGTCTTTAAATTAATTAAATGCTTAAATGAGCAGACCACTTTTTTCAACATATCTGCTTTTTTTGTCTAGCACCTGGACTATTTTATTTTGATGTGCGTACCCTGATCCACTTTCTTAGGTCAGATAGCCCATTAAGATTGATCTAAGGATTAAAATCACTGAACAATTGTACATCGAGGGAGAATGGTTGCCGACTGACTGTAACCCTACTGTCTTCGTCGTTGAAGGTGATCACTGTGGTGCCCAAGAGGGAAGTAGTCTTCCGCGGAGCCACACAGGCAGCAGGGGATCCCAGACTCTTTGACGTGAAGACACATATAAAGTACCCTATGGAGGGAGGCACTGCGCTGATCACGTTTGAAGACGAAATAGGTGAAATTGTTTCTTCTTCTGTTGGAAATCACACTCAAAAATCCTGTTCACTGTGCATGCATGCATGTACTTCACTGCACGTACATTTACAGTGGAGTACATTTCCATCCCTTTCCATTCATGTAAATGTACTTCACTGTAATGTATGTACATGTACATTGCATGTACTGCACTAACATGCACAGTGCCGTACATGTACAGTGATCATCATCCATCATTTTGTAGTTATGGCACTGTACTTGGGCTGCTGTCTCTGACCCCAGCATTTCCCTCTCATCGCTCTTCGTTCCCTAGTGGCTCAGAAGGTCCGGTCCCTGCAGAACCACAAGGTGACCCTGGAGGGGGAATGCTATATCACGGTGGAGGCCCACCCCATCCAGCTGACTGTGCCCACCTCAGTCCAGGTAACACACCGCCACATACAGCCAGAGGTCTCTCTTCCTGCATTCAATCAGCATGTGGATTATACAGGCTTTGTGGCGTTCATGACGATGTGAACCCACATTCAGAGCCTTTTCTCAGACATATTTTCAAGTAATCAAGTTGTGTATCCAGAATCTGATTGGCCACAATCAGTCACCCCCTAGAACCGGCGGGTTTGGGGCTTCTGGCTGGGGGCTTATCGACAATCCTTACAGTATACATGTTGGTTCCATCGCTGCGTCCTTTCAGATGGACACCCAGGTGTGTGCCCGCAGCATCCTGGTGTCCCAGCTGCCGGACTTGGACAGTGAATTCCTCCTGGACAAGCTGGAGATCCACTTCAGCAAGAGCTCTCAAGGAGGTGGGGAGGTGGCCAGCAGACATTTCCAAGAGGACACGAGGAACGCCGTGCTCGTTTTCACAGAAGACAACAGTGAGCATCCGTTCACCTCAGGCCAGGTTTCTCTGGGTGGTGGTGGTTGGTGATGATGATGATGGTGGTGGTATGAGGATGATAGGGTGGTGCTGATGACTTTGCAAATATCTCTGGATTGTGCTTTGCATTTCATGGCAAATCTATGTCCACTGGGTTGAAGTTATATTGTTCCCATTCCTAGTTGCCCTGGGCCTGACCGAGAAGGAGAAGCACGACGTAACATTTTTTAAAAAGAAACTGCACAGAGTGAGGGTGACCCCTTTCGTCAATGGAATGATCACTCGTGTAGAGGTAAGAGGTTGTTGCTTATGAACCGAGTGCCTCGTCTGACCGTCTTGCCTTTTCTTGAAAATGATCGTAACTGATGCACTTATTTCAAATTATGAAAAAGAGTGCTTTTGTTACCTTCTCATTACAGCCATCAGTTCACTATTTACTTCTGCAGCGGCCACTTGTTCAAACGTATATTATAACTTAATACCATAAGTTCTTAGTAATACTTTCCGATATATAAATAAGCATATGGAAGCTTAATCGCGATGCCGGGTACAGAGAGGAACGGCATCAAGCTCCTCCATGTCGTAAAAAGACAAACGTTAAAGGTCCCATGGCATGCTATTTTATGGATGCTGTCATGGAATTTCTCTCCAAAGTAACTATTATTAATGAAAACCATAGTGGACGCTAATGGTGGAATGAAGAGTCATCATAGAGTTGAATGGTTATGGTAACAACAATAATATAATAAACACAACTGTAATATAAACAACACAACTGTAACTGTACTGTGATATGTGTCACAAAAACCTAAATGATCATCATCATACATCCTAAACATTCATACAACATACTTACAACATAAAACATACAACATAAACCACCAAACCTAGACCAACCTCAACCTCTAGGCCTGGCTCTCGGTTCAACCTGCATTTCTCTGGCTAGAGGAAAGCAGCCTGTTCTCCCTCTGTCTCCAGTCTGCTGCTACAGACCAGAGACGCTCTAGTCAGACGTCCATCCTACGACGAACCATCCGACTGAGAACTCTCCAGTCCTCCCGATCTCGACTCAGTCTGCTTCCACAGAACAGAACCGGCCCTGGTCAGACGTCACTCCTATGAGCGCCAGCCGACCAAGAGAAGGCTGTGCTCAAATCACCCCTTCTTAAACACTGTCTCTCCTCCCATCTGTACCATCTGCTGTGGGCCCTGTCTCCCCCACAATATGGCCCTTGTTTAGATAGATGGGTATCTGATGGTTAACAGAGTTCCCGACCAGTATCTCACAGTGGGGAATCTCCTCTCCCCTCTGTCCCTCTGTCCAAGAGGTCATCAACTGCCCTGTCGTAAACACACAAACAGTCCCTTTGCCTGCATCTTATACGACACCTCGACATTCTTTAAGACACAGACATTTTAAGACACAAACATATATTCTAAAACATATACATTCATTCTAAGAACATATTCACATGTAAAAACAGTAGAAAACAGATGAACAGATGGAAAAACTATTTTTTTAGTTTATATATGTTATATATGTTAGTGGGCCCTTACTTCAGTATTTGAAGATGTTCAAGAAATTCAGCCTAGGTGCAGAATTACAGCCACTACGAGCCAGTCCCATAATGAGCTTTCCACAAACGTGCCGTTTTTAGAGGCGGGTCCAGGTGGAGGTCAATCTGAAGTACAGACTGAACCTCGACATGGAGGAGAAATTGTTGCCCGTGATTGTCTCCCACCGGAGCCCCGCTGCCGCGGTGGAGCCCGCAACTTGGAGGAGGCTGCCTAGGCAGGCGGCGGTGGAGCCCGCTGCCAATATAACCCGCTGCCCACTACCCGCCCGTGGCGGAGCCTTGGCTACGGGCTCGGTAGCGAGTTATGGTGTAGCCGTAGCGTGTTATTCGCCATGACACCAACAGCAGAACTGTTATCCAAATAATAATGGAGTGTACACTTGCGTACAACAGTGTGTGTATACGACCGTGCTCGCACGGTCGTAGCTCATTGTCTCATTGGCGGGCCAAAGTCTCTGGGCGGGCAAAGCAGAGAAAGGGGAGGTAACATTTCCCCTTATTACGAAATAAGGGGAAAGATCTCAAATCGGTGCGTTTGCACTTTCCTTTTTTCAAAGACGGAGCAAGATACCTACTGCTCGTTTTACACCTAACATAAGTATTCTGGCTCCTACAAGCCAGTTACTTTCTTTAAGACACACCCCCAATCCCAACCAATTATCTACATCAAATACACCTGCCTCACCTCGTTACCTGTATAAAAGACACCTGTCCATACCCAAACAACCAGCATCTCCACCATGGGCAAGACCAAAGAGCTGTGTAAGGACATCAGGGACAAGATTGTTGACCTGCACAAGGCTGGGATGGGCTACAAGAGAATCGGAAAGCAACTTGGAGAGAAAAGATCAACGGTCGGTGCAGTTCAGGAAATGGAAGAAGCACCACACCACCGCCAACCTCCCTCTGTCTGGGCCTCCACACAAGATCTCGCCTCGTGGGGTGTCCCTGATCATTCAAACGGTGAGGAATCATCCCAGAACCACAAGGGGGGAACTGATCAATCAACTGAAGGCAGCTGGGACCACAGTTACAAAAGAAACGGTTGGTAACACACTACGCCGTCATGGATTGAAATCCTGCAGCGCACGCAAGGTCCCCCTGCTCAAGAAGAAACATGTACAGGCCCGCATTAAGTTCGCCATTGACCACCTGGACCATTGACCATTTACCACCTGGACGACTCAGAAGAGGCCTGGAAGAAGGTGATGTGGTCAGATGAAACCAAAATATAACTTTTTGGGCTCAACTCACTGTTTGGAGGGCAAAGAACAGAGTACAACCCAAAGAACACCATCCCCACTGTCAAGCATGGTGGTGGCAACATCATGCTTTGGGGGTGCTTTTCAGCCAAGGGGAGGGGACAACTCCATCGCATTTAGGGGAGGATGGACGGGGCCATGTACCGTAGAATTCTGGACCAACACCTCCTTCCCTTAGTGAGAGAGCTGAAGATGGGTGTTTCAGCATGACAACGACCCTAAGCACACCGCCAAAGCAACAAAAGGGTGGCTGAAGAAGCACATCAAGGTTCTGGAGTGGCCTAGCCAGTCTCCAGACCTGAATCCAATTGAAAATCTTTGGAGGGAGCTTAAAATTCGAGTTGCCAGGCGACAGCCTCGGAACCTAAATGATTTGGAGACTGTCTGCAGGGAGGAGTGGGCCAACATCCCTGCCGAAATGTGCACAAACCTTGACACCAAGTCTAAAAACCGTTTGGCATCTGTGCTGGCCAATGTTACGCCCGGCCGGGAGGAGGAGGGGGAGACTACATCGGCGCCAGGTGAGGCCAATCATCCCTGATTGGTCTCCCCACTGCAGGCCAGCAACCTGAAGCCGTGTGGCCACCACGAGAACAGCAGGCAGCCCGCAGAGGTTACAAAATATTAACATGCTGTTTGTCCAGGGGGTCAAATACTTATTTTTCCTCATCAGATGGTTATCATTTTTTACAAATTCATATGATGTATTTTCTGGAATTTTTATTTGGGATTTTGTCTCTCACTGTTAGAATGTACATATGATTAGGATTATAGATTGTTGCATTCTTTGTAACTGGGCAAACCTGCAAAATCAGCAAGGGGTCAAATACTTATTTACCCCACTGTACTTGGGGACCATAGGCAGGCTAGGGGACTTATATTAATGTTAAAAAACCTCAGTTAAACTTTCATGCCATGGGACCTTTAAACCTCCCCCCTACCTACCCTAACATCACTCCTGTCTCCCCATCTCAGACCAAGGCACTGACGTGCCCCCGCACTGTGCTGCTGACTGGTATTCCTGGCGTCATGGAGGCGGACTGCCTACAGGACATGTTGGAGATCTTCTTCCAGAAGGGCAGCAATGGAGGCGGGGAGATCAGCAACTCACTGTACAACCCCCCGGGCCAGACCGCCATGGCCCTCTTCCAGGAAGACACTGGGATCTGATGGGTTCCCGTCCGTCAGGTTATGATGAGTCTTCAATTGTTCTAGGGTGCCTTTACTCATGAAGGGCAGAAATGAATTACTTCATGTCGGAATGCTTTTATTAACCTCTTCACCACAAGGCCTAGTGGTGTATCACAAGACTACTAGCTAATGTGTTTAATTGTCTTATGTCTTTGAAATTGGGGTCATTACATAGGTCATTATATATGATCGGCTTTGGTTTAGCTGCGAGGAGTCTACAAATATTACTTACGTTTCCTTGGAGATAGTTTTTAAAAACATACTTAAGAAGGAAAAGTTAGGTTTTATGAGTCTAGACATGATGTAAAAAGCGATAGTAATTAACATTTTTGTCCTTCCTATGAACACAATCGATCACAGCCGGTAGCACCAAGTATTTAGAATTAGACATTTGGCTGATTCAGCCATTATCTTACTCTGTGGGGAAACAGTTTTGAAGACTGTAATCATAATTTAATTAATACAAAATAAATCAAAACAAATAAAACAAAATCAAAACGGTTTGTTTTGTGATATTGGCGTTAGGTTGTTTTATTGATCACAATGTGACTGCAGAGAATTTGTAGGTTTTGGAAACTGAACTTCTGGGATGATATTGAGGAAATGCCTTTCAAAAAGGCAGAGCTGAAATGCATGAAATGCAACACTGGACAGTGTGGAAAGAATATGGAATCCTGTCATAATTAAAACCTGAAAAAAACAATTTCAAAGACTTAAGTCAGTATTTGAAAACTCACCACCAAAAGGTTTTGCAACATTGAAAAAATAATATAGCCTGAAAAAGTTTAAAACATCTGAAAACATAATTTTGTGTTCTATATTCAACAGATTTTCAATGTTTAAAAATGTTCACCAGCACATTTGCAGAGTTTCAAATCTGACATGGCAGTATATTGTTTTGTTTCCCGGTTTTGAAACCTTTTAAATTGAGTTCTGCAAACAGGTGTTCATACATTGAGAAAAACGTTTTTGAAAGAGTGAATATTTATTCAGAAAAACGTAAGGTGTAAATTTACACCATTACATTGTATTTACTCAGTTTTCAGCACTGACTTTTCAGAGATTTGGCCACAAGGGGGCAAGTTTACGAGTCACTTGGTTATTGACAGTGTTCTGGTGCTGATTCGTTTTGAAACTCTGAAACTTCTGACACTCAGAAAAGGAGGTCCCGGACCATTTTTCTCTAAACCTATTGGTTTCTCTCTGCTGACGTACAGTCCAATCACATGTGCCGTTGACCGGGCAGTGCGGGATTGACAGTGCTCGGCCAATGCATGGACCTATAAAGAATGGACAGAATGGATCAAAAAATGGAGCCCATTCATTCCTATGAAAACCGCTCAGTTGTGCCATGGACCTATGAAGAACTTGGGGTTAAGAAATTAACCAAGGTTTTCTGATACATGAGTGAGGTATCTCACTATGCGACACGCCCCTCGCACTGTCCCCCAGAAGCAATTTTGCACTACGCCAGTCGTGACTGGCCAACTATCCAGAATTAACATTGTAGATATGAACAACTTCTTTCTGACTAGTCGTAATTACATTTTGAATAGTTTTCATTCAAGATAACTGTAATTCAGTTTTGACTAGGTGAAACTGAATTACAGATATCTGCAATGACATCACAGAAAACAACATTCAACTCGTCACACATCTTAAATGACAATTGCAGATATCTAATTCAGTTTTGCCTAGGCAGAATGAAAGTTAAACATATCTCAAACGTCATTTGTTGGGCATGACGTTTGAGATATCCAGAAATACATAATTTTCCCTTGCCGCCATAATCAAAGAAGTGGATTAATTTCCTTATTTCTCACATATCTGAAACGTCATTTCACCTAGTCAAAACTCTAATTCAAGATATCTGTAATTACATTTTGACTAGGTGGAATAAAAGTTAGATATCTACAATTGTAGGTATCTATAATCAAAATTCATTTCAAGATATCTATAACTTCATAATAGATATCTACAATTACATTCTGACTATCCCTAACTCCAGTTAGAGATATCTAAAGTCATTTCGCCTAGTCAAAACTTAATTTTAGATATCTGAAAAGGGACATGTAGATATCTTGAATTGAGGTGAATTAAATATATCTTGAACTGGAATTATGACTAGTCAGAAACAAATTGTAGATATCTGTAATGAGAAACCCCGTAAACATGAATGGCAAAAATGGCGTCATTTCTTCTAGGAGGAATGTCTTTGTGGATATCTGAAATTACAATTGTGGATAGGAGGAATGTAGTTGCGGA
>OMLJ01118333.1:0-11581 GCA_900302595.1 Gadiculus argenteus | reverse complement strand
CCATGATTTTGCGGAGTTTAACACAAGTAGATATTATTGAGCTTGAGTATTTCGTTGTGTAATAATATGTTTTGAATGTTGAAAGTGATTCCATTTTTCAATAAATGTGATTTCTTTAACTTTGCACCTTAAATTTAAACTTATTAAAAACAGACGCAATCTTGATAAATCACAGTGTGTGTGTTATTTGAATCTATTTACATTTCCTTATCCCAGTATCTGCGAAATAGTATGTAAATGTCATATCTTGCATATTCCTTGAGACAAATTTATTAATTGATAAGGGCTATTTTTCACATTTGAAAGACAGTTAATAAATTGGGTTGTAGTGTTCTTACTGTGCTATGAGGTTTGCACACACTACATTTAATGCTTTAGTATATCCGGCCCAAACACTCCCTCCAAATGCACCTGGCCCGGCCCCTCTGTCAAATTTGAAAACCCATTGTGGCCCGCGGGTCAAAAAGTTTGCCCACCCCTGTACTAGACTAAGAAAATGCACACCCTATCACCAGTGAAAAGTTACGTGTTATCTTATTGTGTAGGAATTATTATGATTATCATAGCATTTTTATTGCATTTTGTGGTTGTTACTGTTGCGGTCTTACCGGGGGAGACGGCCAGGTGAAAGTGATGCAGCTTGTCCTCATCTGGAAAATTGGCTTTGCACGTAGCTGTAGGAAAGACATGAAGAAAGAGTGGTTATTATTTGTACGTTGGCAGCGGTTAGGCATCACGTTCCCCAGACTACAGAACTACAAGCTGCAGGGCCAACACCGCTGCCTGACTCCGACATCCGAGTCCTTGGGCAAAACTCACAACCATCATCCGACCATTAATTTATTAATTATCTCTTGGTGGAAAGACACACTTTGATGTAACCATTTATATATGGTTGCGGCATACATACACATACACAAACATATATAAATCAGGTAACATTTAAAAAATAGGAATTTGAGTTGATATGTGATCCTGACATGCAGTCACTTTCTTCTTTGTATCTCATCAGTCAGCTGGTTTGTTTTACTTGGGCAGAAGTCACACACCATCACCCTCTATTGGCCATGTGATAGCATTACAGTTAATGTCATTAAATCCACTTTCTTAACTCCTAGACCTAATGAAATGAAGTACACCATTTACATTTTACCCCAGTCATACTATTATTTAGGTTACAGTTTTTCTGGTTTGCGACACTGATTAGTTTGGTGTGCTTTGTCCATCAAGGACGAAAATCAAGCATTTCATTGCCATTGGTTTCCACATACATTTGTACATGTTTGTCAAGTGCAAATCAATAAGAACCTATGACACCACAGTCAGACCAGAGCATGTGGACCACCCAACCAAAAAGCGTCTATACAGAACCCAGCCTGAAGTCAATTGGGCCGCCTGGACCACATGTCTTTGATCAACCTCAGGATTACCTTAATACTCTCTGAGAGGCAGGCAGCCTCTTCCCTAAGAGAATGAACTCCATGATAATCGCATTCAGAGGACCTTTTGTCCTGTGGATGGGTAAATCCACAGGACATAAATTAAACTAAAGGAAATTAATCTAAAAGGAAAAGCTCTAGGCTTACACTAGCTCTTGAATGATCCCAGCTGGGGAATATGGGAGACACAGCACAGTAGAACAAAAATAGGAGATTCAAGTTTAACAATACAACAACAAAATATATATGGAACATATGTATATATACACAATAGGAGTGGTAGAAATGTGAAGATATTGTGTACAGTACAACAAAAAAGGGCTATATGTCTGTCGAGTCCTGGAACATGAAAACAGGAAATACATTTTGGTGCCGTTGAGTCATCATGACTTGCTTGTCATTGTAGTTGATGTGTAGATGAACGTCATGTCTTGACCTGACCTTTAAGTGCAGGGTAGAAAATCCAGTCACGGCCTGTGTGCATATGCAAATTCCTAACCAGATCACGCACAACTGTTTTCTTTTTTTATTTCAAGTAGTGTTCTCCACCACAGGCTCCTAAATCCATGGAGTGCAGCTACGACAGAGAGAAGTTTCTGATGCAGGTTTTTTTGGTCTTTCAACTTTTCCACTGCTTAGAATTTTTTAAATTATGTGTCACGATGTGTCACGCACAGGAAGGATATGCTGATTCCCCAGAGGTATCTTGTCTCAAACGTGTGTAGGCGTCTCCTCACATTGGTGATGCCAGCACAATTAGCATTCCACTGAAACCATATAGTTGGACACGTTTTTGTATCAGTTTGGAAGACGCCTTTGCCCAAGAGCGACCTCAGCTAAGTCAGGTTGAGAGATCAGGCCGACATGTGCTTAAAGAGCAGGCAGGCTTAGGGCACCTTGCCTACATGCACGGTGAGGAGATTGGGGATTAAACCCAATACCTATAGTATATTTAGGATATATTTAGGATGGTATATTGTATTATTATACCACAAACGTTATATTGCTTATTAGGAATATAAGCCGTAAGTAATACAATAAGCTCAATAATAAAACAACACAAGGTGACAGACTTCTCACACAGCAAGTCCAATAAGCAACTTGTCTGTGTATAGAGATGAGGACAGAGCTCAAAATAGATTTCTGGCCTTATTGAGCCATGAGGATTTGCATTCATGATTAAAACAAAAGGTGATGGATGATAAGTGAATGCCAACTGATCCTTGGAGAAGCCTCTGTCTGCCTGGGATAATTGAGCGTGTGAATTAGAAGGTAACAGGTCCTAGGTTTACTTACTGGGAAGGTGTCCTTCCAGATCGGCGACTTCTGTTGAGAGAGAAGAAGAGAAGATTATTAATAAAGTGCAGTTGGCAGGAATCCAGGAAAAATACATTCTAATCTTTATATAATGAACAAGACAAGGCACTGGAAGGATTGGGGACTGCTGACCTCTTTGGGTGCATGGGTTTCAATTGGTTTTTAGTTTGAAAAACATTTGACGACATTCACAAAACAGCTGTGTTTCTCTTTCAAAGGAGAGGACATATGTTATGTCATAAACGTTCAAAGATAAACCAAGACAAAAGAAAGACAGAACACCAATAGCAGGCTTTTAAATGAGGAAGAACATCTTTACTTCCAATCAGCACAACATTGCTGTTAGGTTGATCTGACACAGCCTTCAGGATGGGCCACTACAAAGAGAGATTATGTCCTTGGTGGCCATGAGGATGAGGGTGAGCCAATGAAGATGTTCACCCCACTTTATTTTGTAGTTTCCTTGCTTCCTTCCATGCAAACGAGACCCTCTTTCTGCATGCAAGAGTCGAATGGATTTGTTTTCTTTATCAAGTCTCGTTGTGCTACACTTCTCTACCGCCATCTTGTGGTCTGCTATGGTTTGACTCTTGCAGCTATATTTATTATTATTATAAGAAAAATAAGACCATAAGCCAAATAAGCCATTTTTTCAAAGGCTATTAGGCACTAACGAGAAGGACAGGCTATATGAATACAAGCTAAATACATTAAGTGAGATAAAGATAGTAGAATAGAAGAGAATAGAATGCAAAAGGGCCAGAAAAAGAGTAGGGAAAATTCATGAAACTATGAAAGTCGAGGAGTGTACTGCTGAAGTTGCCTGAAGGTTATATTCTTTAGAGGATAAAAGTTATACTCTCCTTCAAACTCTTTTTCCACTATTCATTTGAACTGCACAGATTGATCTCTTCTCCAAACTCAACCCCATTTTTTTCTGAAAGATTTAGATTCAGTTGGGAAAAGTTAGAAAAGAATGACAGGATCCACACAGTAGGGCTTCATCTGGAAGTCAAGAAGCTTCCTTTGTCTACTGAGTTCAAGAGGGTGTGTCTTTGCTCTTGAGAGACCCTTCATCTCAAGGAGATGGGCCACAGAGATGGAGACGTAGAGGGCTTGATGACTCTCTCTGTATCTCCAGAATTGGGATTTTCTTCTCCAAAATGGTGGGTGGATATTAAACTATGAACAAGCACAGCTGATAACGCATACGGCTGATACCACCCTATACAGCACTGTGTAAAAAGTTGGCTAGAGTTAAACTTTTAAGCTACATTAAAACACTAATAAAGCCATACTAGTAATAAAAACATTGACAGTTGAAATTCCTTAGAAATTATTCCGGTTGGACTTTGACTAAGTCGGAATCCAAACCCCAGCTGAAAAATTTCAGTTCAAAAATTCTCAAAACACTAATACGTTGAAAACCAAACATAAAACAACCAGAGAGCTGGGTGAGTGGTTTCAGTCCCCCGAAGCTCAGCGGGAACAGCCAACATTTCCTTACCGTGCACAAATTAAACCAGGAACACCAGAGAGAGGACAACTTCAGCTCTTTAACATGATGTTATCACCAGGAAAAAATGTGCGACATGCCTAAACACTTTCAGTGCTGAGTCAATTTACCCTTGTATGTGTTCCACAGGAGGAGCTCACATTCCCCAACATTCAACATCAGAAAAATAGTCACATCATTTATGAGTGAAAAATTTGAGTCGACACAAGCGTTCACCGTCGCAAACTGAAGCCCGCTGTTTTTGTTTTACTTGGACGTAGCCATTGGACGTAGCCATTGGACGCAGCGCAACGCGGTGGATAATTGTTATGGCGGTGTTTCCCAACGCCAAAGCCGAGGGAACACTGATTGAATGCGACGCTTGGTGGCTGTCATGGTGACATCCTTGGAACCAAATGAAAGGCAGAAAGTTCACAGACCGAAAGAAAACTGGAGAAAAAGAGCCGGAGAGCCCCAAAGACACGGACAGGAAGGAGCCTTTGAAATTGATGAGTTGGAAGAAGAGAAGGAGAGACAATGAGACTGACAGAGAGGAAAAAAGAAAAGGGGAGAGTGAGGGAGAGAGAGGGAGCCACAGAGAGGAGAGAGACAGGCTTGATGAAAGGCATGGTTACATATAACATTTTTCTAATGAAGTAATCAAAACATTTGTACTACAGTAACTGGATTCTCCTGGCACTCCTTTACACCTCGACAAACCAGTTCAAGAAGCAGAGCCCTTTGTGTGAGTGTGTGAGTGAGTGAGTGAGTGAGTGAGTGAGTGAGTGAGTGAGTGAGTGAGTGAGTGAGTGAGTGAGTGAGAGAGTGCGTGCGTTCACGCGTGCCCGCGTCTGTGCGTACCTTTGGTGAGCAGGCGGTCTCTGATGGAGACCCTGTGTGTGGAGTCGGAGGTGGCGGGGGCCCGGCTGGGCTTGCCTCCGTCCTCCCTCTTCAGCTTATTGGCCAGGGTCAGCATGGCTCCGACCCCCTGGTGTCCTCCCCTGGTCCTGTCCTGGTCTGGCCCAGCACCACGCTACCTGCCCCACCTGCGCTCCCAGTCCTGTAGTCACACCACAAAGATCATAAGCTGGGATGTGGTCCTATTTATAATTATCCTTAAAGGGACACTGTAATGTTTCAAGTAATGCATTACCTCAAATCAACGTCTTCATTCATAAATAAGTCCTTATTGGTGTAAAATTATCTCTGCCAACAATCTCACTTATCCTCCTGAGCACAGAATCACTTCTCTGTATCTACATAGAATGGGAAAGTTCTATGGAGGCAGCCATGTTCTTCCGGTCTATGAACTGCGAGAGGGACAAAAAGCACTATGTGGCACAATGGTCAACAAATAAGTTGTTTGATAATGTAGAATGATATACCTTCAATAATATACTGTCTACCTTCATCAATGTTTACATTTCATCTGCATTTCTACATACCGTACTGATAAACAGTTCAGCTGTTGAAGCCTTGAATGATCAATCCACTAGCCTCTCCAATCAATGCCTTCTGAATGTAATCCTGCATTTATTACTATTTAGTCATTTGTTTTTAATGCTTTTATCCAAAGGGATTTACAGTGCATTCAGATACTTGCAATCATTGAGCAGGTAGGGGTCAGGAAGGCTGAGATTCAAATACCCTATCCACTATAAACTATCCTGCTAAACCCAAATATATTTGTATTGGTACATAACATTAAGGCAGGAACACTATTTCAGTCTCTCATACAGTTTTGATATATAACACACACCTATGCAATATGGATTTCAGCGCCAAGCTAAACTGAATTACAAGACAATGCATTACTGCAGTATAACCAAGTGCTTCTCATCTCTTGGCTGAGGCAATTTAAATCAGTTTGTATGGAGTAAGGCACGTAATGTCCTAGAAGGAAGCAGGTACAATTTGAATGTGCTGAGGATAAAATCAACCCATTTACAACAAGGTAGCATATACAAATGAACAACACGGATGAGTGTCAATATTGGTATAGAAAGGGGTGTTGCACTGTTAGCCTTTCTTCCTACTATCAAGGGCTGTGTTTTATTTAAATATCTTATCATACAATGACACAGCAAATAAACAGGGATAATTTCTGCAATTATAGCCAAAAAGACTTACCAAATTCTAGGAATTGATAATATACAATCTTATAAACTAAAAGAACCACCAGTCATTCAATCTAGTCTCATTCATGAATACTAGATTGAATGGAGTTGAGCAGTGTATGTCCTTTTGATTAAATCTTTATGGAATGGGAAGTACACTGCCTTAATGAAATACAGGTTTAACCGTCACAGTCCGACACATTTGCTTTTTACATGCATACAAAAATATATATGCTTAATTTCACATTCATATTTTAAACTGTTTGATTAATAAAAGTGTATGTGGTTTTAATTAAAAGTCAATTTGAGGGCTAGTATACTGGAGGGCTAGTATACTGGAGGGCTAGTGTACTGGACTAGCTCATTTGGTTGGCATCAGTTTGGGAGAGGGTGTCGCATGTCAGTGTTCATGAAATGTGTGTCACCGAGACCAACTCACTCCCACCTGCCTCAGATGTCAATCACACTGCTGCACTATGATGTTGATCATGTTGTATACAGTATAACGTTTTTTGTAGTGAGCTTTATACATTATTCGATTCAGCATCAAACTAATCAAAATTGTTTATGGCAAAAACAATGTAATACAGTATACTATGTCATACCACCATTTTACAGGCCCAAACTATTCCAAAAACGAGTTGCTTGACTTGAGCTATATATTAACAGGTTATGGATTAATTTTCACTTAACTAACACTTCCTCATAAAGTAACAATGTAATCGACCTAATGTTTTTCAGACACACGACGGAAACACTCCACAAATAACGTGAGCTTTCACAATATCTTGGCAAACGACGAGGGTCGTTTTACGTTGAATAACGTTGTTATCCAACATAATCAACCAGTTGCACCAAGTAGCTACAAATTAACATTACAGAATCTGCTTTTAAACATTAAACCCCTTGGGCGTGGGTCCAAATAACCATATCTCCATCGAGCAGAAACAGACGAGGCCATAAGGCGTGTCTGGTAGGACATATGTCAGAAAAGAAAAAGATAAGGATCGTGGCAAATCAGAACACGGTTCAACATTAGAACCAAGGAATCAAGGATGTGCTGAAGTTCAAGGCAAATTAACTAACTGGCACACTGTTTGGTGAGCAGTCACATATCAAGGGTGTACGATGTATATCAAAATAAAATCATTTTGTGGGGGTTTATTGTATTATGTTTTGTTGTAGGCTTCCGTTGTCTCGTCCAGGTATCTCTTGTAAAACATGATATTCTCAGTTAGATTAACCAGGTTAAATAAAAGTTAAATAAAATACACCTAACGTAACGTAATAGCCTCATCTTGTTACCTGTTTCCAATGTGTCAAATAATGTTTTCCTCTGTCTCTGGTTTTACTGTATTATTGCGTTGTCTGCTGCTGCTGAAGAGATGTGTAATCGATATAAGACTAACCCGGTTGAATAAAAAAAAAGTCAAAATAAAAGACAAGAAATGTATATTTATAAAGACCTTATGCTGTGTGAGTGTTTTACCTTTCAGAAGCAGCGCTCCTCTCTACACCATAATCATCTAAAGTCCTGAGGTCAGGGCATAGGAGGTTCAAATAGGCTCTTCAAACAGCAAAACCGGTGGAAATAGTATGATATATATACTAAAAGATAGATAAAATATCAATAAACATGAGATTAACTGTCAGTCACAACTTCAGTCCGGTGTCAGAGACAGCGGAAGTAAAGTGTTTAGTCCGTCCGTTATTGTTGTCCGGGTAGACACCAAGGAAGAACACTAGGGTTCTGCAGCACTTTTAATTTGTCTACACTTTAACTAAGATAAATATGACAGTACTTTATTGGCTTCAGAAGAATAAAAAAGTACTGGTATTAATAGATATGAAATGCGTGTATTTGTAAAGTAAAGTCAGGTCATTATCATCATTATCATTAACAACTACGATGTGAAATATTGGAATCGGTAAATGGTCTTCCTAAAAGTTGAATATCTGAGTTTATCAACAATGATGATGTGCTCAATGAATAGCCTTACGAATAATGGAGCTCATATTTAGGCGGTGGATGGTGCAGTCTCTCAATGATCTTATAAGCATGATTCAGAGAAATATCCCAAATGTGTCTTTTTTGACAAAACACAAATCTCTATAATAATTCGTTTCACATAAAAGATGGCCAAAATGGGATAAGAAATTAGTGTATGAGTTTTCAAATACGACCTCTAGTGCTCAAACAGAGCTTTACAAGATAGACATGACAGACAAAAAAAAAAATACTACAAAAAGAAAGTTAGATCAGTTATAATTATATAATAACAAGGAATACAAGTGTTTTTGTCTTGCAGGAACATAAGATGATATTATTCCAGATGTTCATGGAATCAAGCTTCTCAACGTTCATTCAATGCATTTATTTAATCATTAAAATTCAAACATTCACGTGGCTACAAATTAAAATGATCTTCAGTTAATAAGGACGAGCGTGAAATCTTTAAGCGGGAGTTTATTCAGATATACAGACATTTATACGTTGTTGTCTTTCAGCATATATATTCAGAATAAGGTACATTCTTCCTTGATATACGGTTGAAGAAAGAAAAGTACCCACTAAGACCAGCTTAAGATAAGACAAGATGAGATGTACTTTATTATCAGTCAAATATAAATTAAATAGTAACAAGTTTATTTTTTTAATTTGCACAAAAAAAAAACGTTGGGAAGATCTTGTGGAATCTTATCGTCATCCTTGTTTCCTAGAGCCGACCAAAAGATCACCTACCTGATATGTGACTAGCTATATCTTGCAAGCAGCTCTTACTCTTTTTGCTTTAAATCAAAGATCCACTCGGCTGATGAAGTGTTGGTACGTCACTGCATCACATCACTGGTCATGACTCCTTTAAGCACTTTAATCACACATTTAGACTTAGCCAGACATGACACAATGTACAGGATACATGATTCATTCTAAGCATGCGATGGAGGAATAGTATGTAAAAATTAATAGAAGAACAATAAGCCACAGCCCTACTGCAGTTGAGAGCTCAGTCTTCAGCTGGTTTGCAAGCAAGAACATAGAAGTACTTCACATCGACAGTGACCTCTGTGTCTGGGGAGGTCACCTGCATGGCCGACATCAACCTGAGACACACACAGTGTGAAATAGTCTTCATTACCGTGTTACAAAACAAAAAAACATACATGTTGAAGGTGCATCTAAAAATGTGTGTTGCTGTGTGTGTACCTGTGTGTGGTCTGGTCTGACAGCCTGCGAGCCTCCTCAGGATCCTTCTTGAGGAGCGTTTGGTAGCTGGAGAATGACTCCACCATCCCGATGAAGCCAGACAGAGGTACTGTCTTACTAACTCGCAAACAATCATGCCTGGAATACAAAACAAACTCGCCCTTTCAGATCAATATTGTCAAATCACGTTGATGACTCCGTCCGGTCATACCATCCCGTCATAGCCTTTATTAAATTATGACTAGGAATTTATTTTGCCAAGGAAAAGTCGAGGTTTGTGTGTTTCCTGTCATTTAAGTACCATTTAAGTAATGTTTTCTTTGGTCATTGTTTAGTAATTATTCGTGAAATTATTATTTTTCATTATGGGCACTGGGCAGCAGACATTGTTGTGACATTGTGTTTGAAACTGTCATAGCGTGACTCGTGCAAGATGGGGACAAACACAGTATATTTTACAGTACTACAATTCTCTTGAGTTGTAGTACTGTCTTCTCTCAAAATGGTGGAGTATCACCAACATAAAATCTCATAATGCATTTTGATGTACAAGCCCAATACTGAGATCATTGGTGGGCAGACTCACCACTCCTTGTCTGGATAAGGGATGGCCTCGTAGCTTTCTCTGTAGAGTGGTTTAGATGTGGTTCCCAGATGAGCACTGAGATGTTTCCGCAGAGCTACATAGAACTACACAAACCAGCCTGGTATAATATAGGCAGTCCTTGATACCATCACATTTCTGTTGTTTATTTTGCAATTGGGTTCGGTTTTGTTGTTTTGTTGTTGCTTTGTTGGGAAACAGTGAGAATAAAGTATGAATATATATACTTTGTAGCCATTCCGTGACCCCTGCTGCTACCCACTTATGGGTCTGGACCCACGGTTTAGAAAACCACTGCCCTCGGCCATCTCGCCGTGTTTACCTCTTCGCAGATGGCGTTCAGGGTGTCCGAGCAGCAGCCCGCCCGGTCCAGCTCCATGTTCAGGTTGTAGTTGAGCAGGGCCAGGCAGCCGCGGGGCTTCAGAACCCGGTGGGCCTCCTGGAGGAAGCGGGGGCGGTCGAACCAGTGGAAGGCAGACATGGCGGTCACCAGGTCGACCGAGCCGCTGGGCATCGGCAGCTCCTCGGCGGTGCTTACCCTGGATAGAGCGGGGCGAGGAGAGAGTGGTGGGGTGACAGTTTGATGGAGGATAGGGCAACGGTCATGCATGTGATGTTTTTTCCATGTGTGTGCCCATATGAACAGGTCAACCTCATTTCTATGACTATATAAAAAGAAATCTTATATATTTTTAAACATGTGTTATTCACTTGCTACATATTCATTTTTAAGAGAAGAAGAAGTGAAGATCCACCTTTTTTCTCGAGAAATATGTTTGCAAGTTAATATGTAAAATATTCATAGCCATGTTTTTGTGAATTTATTTTTTACACATGATTACGTGTGAATATTGCCATTTTTTTTCCAACTTCGTCCAAATGCACACTTACTTGTATGTGACATTTGGCACGGCCACGGCCATTTCTATCTGGGCAGGGCTAATGTCTGTCGCAACCACAGACGCAAAGTGCTTGGCCAATAGGACACTGCCCTGGCCTGAGCCACATCCCACATCCAAAGCCAAGTCAAAGGGCCGCCCTTTCTGAGGACACAGAGGACACAGCCATGAATGTTAAACGGCATGCTAACGAGAGTCCTCTAAAGAGAGCATTCCAGAAGGCACAGTGCATGTCATGCCACTTGCCAAATGTCCTATATCTATTCATGTGTTCCATCATGGATGCATGAGTTTATTATAGTATTTCTCAATGGGGGAGGGATGTAGGGAGGCAGCGTAGAGGAAGGGGAAGTCTTTTTAGTTAAATTTCAAACTCTTGCTTTTTTCCACTCTCTCTCGTTACAGCTCTGGAACTTAACCTACATCAGCTTTAAGGAATGATTGATAAAAATGTCAATTGTTAGTCAACTTTAACCATGCAGAGATTTCAAATGAAGGCATT